>JARHVA010011474.1:0-53370 GCA_037957365.1 Torreya grandis | reverse complement strand
AGTGCTTCACACATATATGACAATCATAGTATGCATTGATGTCAACCCCCTAAGATGGTGTCCTATTCTTATTAACCTCATTTTGTGAAGGAAGAGATATGATATTGCACTCAAGTAACTTTCTAAATATAATACAAGAAAGTTCATATAATTATTTAAACTACGGTCTTTGAGGATCCATTAAGAGAAGCCTAGTAGTGGGTTGTGACACTGTATTAGCTATTAATTTTGCCTCACTTTTATTATCATTTAATTTGGATTTGAAATTTAATTTTCTCTAAAAAATTCTATAATATGTTTGAGAATTGGATCCATACTTTATATTATTCATAACAAGGATCTTAACTTCATGGTTTTTAACTACATGGAATAAGTCACTAAAATATTAGAAATTTTTGAACATAATGGATTTATATAACATTTTAGGAATACTTTGATTTAGTATGTATCAATATAATTTTCCATTTTTAAAGAAAATTTTCTTATAGATAAGCACATAATCATTTATGGGTTCATTGGGTCCTTGTTTTAGTTTTCCAATTTGAGCATAAGATAACTTATCATTGGTGTTCACATAAAAGTGTCCTAATAAATAATACTACAAAGGATTGAAGACATGAAATAATTTCAAAGGTACATCACATAACCATCAAAAATCATAGTCATTGAGACTCCTTGAAAAAAACTTGGCCAATACCTTATCATTGGATGCATAGTCCAAACATGTTTTGTGAAAATATCTAAGATATTGTTCTGGAACACCTTTACCATCATAAAATATAATATTAGGTGAAATAAATAACATAAGTAAGGGATATTTTTAAATCTCTATGTCCAATTATTTGTGTCATAATGCTTTAAAATCAATCGACCAAGCCACTCTAAAACAACCTTATTCCAATTGTAAAACCTTAGCTTGAAGATCAAGAATAGTTTTTTACTAGGGATTGGGTAGTAGGAATATAATATTGTGTATAAATATATGATTTCACATGAGTATAAACCTTGTAATTGATAAAATTATTTTTATGAGGAATATCAATATAAATGCAAGTTTATTGGGTTGCCAACACACCGTGGGTGGATATCACATGTGTATCCATAGGTGTAGACATGAGAATAGTAGTAATAGGATAAATGATCTAAACACATACTATATAATATGTGTATATAATAGGTAGATTAGTATCAACTAATGGTCCATTATGTGTTTCCTCAACTATGGATACCTTAGCATTACTTTATTTCTTAGCCTCTTGGATTATTTTCCATATATTATTTAAATCACCAAGTTACGTGATAATTCAAACTCAAAACATAGAAAGTGTTGTAAATTGTGAATTATATACACCATTAATCTCATAAATATGTATTATATCATGATATTAATTATTATGTTCATTAAAATATTCATTAATAGTTTTAATTTCAAGTATATCATCACTAAAAACATGTTAGTCTACCTTTATGTGTTAATTATTAACATTTTCATAATATAAGTATAAAAAAATTATATTTCATATATTTTATCCATTTTATATTGCACACAAACAATGGTTAGACAAAAATAATCTTGTTAAGCTCAATTTAAACACCACTTAACCTATCACTTCATCTTAAGTGATAAGAGAGATAACCTTATTATATGGAATACAATATGATCATGATAAAATCAAGAAGGATAGGGAAAAAATAGATAGATTACTACCTATAAGGGAAATAAAATATCATATATGAAACCATGGTGTAGGATAAATATGAAATACTTAATAAGAAAAGATTAAAGCCTTAGGAAATACCTAGGGTTTTTCATGATTAGCAAATATTAATGTCACTAAATTTTTTGAGATTATTTTAATTTAATATATCTAAATTATTAATTTATTTTATTATTTTTGGTTTTGAAGCATTATTGTTTTCATGGATGTCAATGTCAAGAGAGATGTCAATTATGTCAAAGTCAGAGTTGAGGTCATGCATGGTGAGATGACATATGTCAAACAAGTCTCATGATAAGAGAAAATTTGAAGGCAACTTTATATTTATCTATTGAGAAATGATTTCAAGGAAACCTAGTAATCCTTTTGAGGTATATTTCATATCAAAGTCAAGATCATGGTACAAGGTAAGCTACTATTATGTACCAAGTTTCTTGAGAAGCCTAATCTAGACCTAACAGAATGTGTACGCATGAAACATAGTGATGCTTGGATTTTTATGTTAGTAAAAGAATGAGAAAGTTTATAAATATTTATAAGCATGATCAAGAGGAAAATAATCATTAAAATGAGCTCAAAGGTCAAATTTGAAGCCTAATTATTGCATGAAGAGACCTAGTGAGTAGACACAGGTTTGGTAGCATGATGAGGTAAGTAGTGTATGACCTATGTAAAGAAGGTTGGAAGTGTGTGAGAATGGTATGAGTTAATTTGACCTATGAATGAGGTATTTTTAGTAGTGAAAGAGGTTTAATGTGATCATGGTCTATGTATGACTAGCAGTTCAAGGCTTAGTGTGAAAAGTGACCTAATGAGGTGTTAAGATCATTTTTAAAGGTGTAAAATCTTTTAATAAAATTTAAATAGGTGTGATAGGTTTTTTTAAGTATTTTTACCAAGTTTTAGTTCATATCATAAATAATAAAGCATCAAAATTGGTTTTGAGATCATTTATGTACATAGAATGGGGTGTTGCAAACTCAAGAAGGAATTTCTTATTCTCATTGGAATGTGAAACCTTTTCATGATATCCTAAGAATTTCATGGAAGTTGGGAAAGGTCCCTATATTTATTTTCCTATAATTGGTTTTGGAGTTGAGGGGAAATCTACTATGAATGATTACTAAGAAGGGAACTCGTTAAAACCCTCCTAAAACCCTCATAATGACCTGATAGGAAAGATATTGTCAGTTATGGATTGGAATGGTTCTTTGAAATATTTTGATTTTTGTAACATGTAAGGTACTCTTAAAAGTTCCTCCAAGTAGTTTTTTTTTGTATATTTCTTATAAAGTCCCCTGTTGGGCAGACAAAGACTATTTTTATCAATTGTATGTGTTTTGTTGATAATAGATGAACTTGATAAGTGTTATTAATGTTTATTGAATGTTTTTTAAATGTGGTTTGAGGATATTTTACAAATAATAGTGAGTAAATTATTTGTTTTTCATACATGTTCAATATCAGACCCTATTGAAGGGTTTTATGGAATAGACCCCTGTTTAGTTGTAAAATCTTGTTTTATGAATATTTTATCCTATTTGCTCAATAGCATACATATAAATTGTATCTAATTTTATTTAAAGAGTATTTAACAATGATTTAATATTATAAATTCATATATATATATATATATATACATATATATATATATATATATATATATATATATATATATATATATATGTATGTACATAGATATACATACATACATACATACATATATATATATACATATATATGTATATATATGTATATATGTATATATGTATATATATATATATATATATATGTATATATACATATATATATACATATATATATATACATATATATACATATATATATAGACATACATATATATATACATACATATATATATATATATATACATATATATATATATATATATACACACACACACACACATATATATACATACATACATATACATATATATATATATATATATATATATATATTTACGCATAAATTCACAAGTTAGACCCCTATTTCTTGTCGCAAGGTTTGTGTAAGGAGATGAGTGTTAGTTCTATGCAAGAGACATTTAGAAACCTGAGTAAAAAGTGATTGAATTAGTGTGGTAATTCCTTTAATTTATTTTAATCTATTTTCATTGTTTAATTTCATGGTGGAATAGTTTTGTAATCCAAATAATGTAGTATCTTATTTCCTAAGTGAGGTTTCCTCCATAGTCAAGTGCAAAGGTGCTTTAAAATGTTATAAAGTGGAAGGATAAATGATATCCAAGGATTGGGTAACTTATATGAGGTCAATATAGACCATAATTATATATTTTTGAGATTTGAAACCTATTAAAAACATTATCAAAAATATTTTGTATGGTCTCGACTAAGAAAGTCCCCTCAAAAGCACAAAATTTGGGTTTTCACCATATGTCAATTCTTAACCATTCAAATTTTACAAATTTTTTTATTTTGGTCAATATTAATATGATTTAATATATTTTTATGGTTTTATGTTTGTACAAAACTATGTGTATGGTTTAAAGTTCATTAAGAGTGAAAAAGGGGTAAATATGGCTAATAAGCCTAAATAGAGGTATAAAAAGGATTAAAAAGACGATCCAAAGATTGAGTTAAAGGCCAAGAATTGGTAGGATTAAATAATAGGTAAAAGGGTATTTTTAAAATCCATTCTAATCTAGATATAGGTCTCTATAGGACATTACTCACAAAGAAATCCTATAAACAGGGCTGTAAGGATTGTTGTAAGAAGAGGATAGAGTTGTGTAAGGGAATAAATTTTAGTTTGGAAAGTGTTAGTGAGTTGATATAAGTAAAAATAGGGTTAATGAGGCTATAAATAACCTAATGAACATATTTGAGTCCTCTTAATAGTGAGATGAAACTTAGAATCTTGCATAAGGAATTGATCTAGTGAACATTGGTTAAGGTAGTGGATTAAGGAACAATGTATAGGGTGATAATTTGGTGTATGATCTACATCATTTTGTCATTATATCGATGTAAATATTTTTTTGAATTTTGGAAGGATTAAAAATATTTGATATGAAGTACAATGTAGGATAGGTAATTAATGATAGTTCTCCATAGAGAGAGATAACAAAGAAGATGAAGATTTGTTCAGGATAGTGACAGTTGATTGCTCCATTAGTTATGAGGATGGAGGCTATTGAATATATTTCTAGGGAGAGGTAAAAAAGAGTAGTGATAGAGAGAGAAGGGAATGGTGGTAAGTAAGGTCAAGTAGTACATTTTTAACCAAGGATGAATGAGAGAGAGAATATAGATGTAGTTCAAGACAGACCATAAGTACATGCAATAGTAATTAAAGAAGGCATGGTAGTACAAAAATATATAAGGAAGAACATACCATTTTTAGATGGTATATTGAGAAGGTATTAAGGTCTAATGAGGCACGGACCAAGGTATATATTTTAGGGTAATGTTGGCATTGTCATAAAGAGGGAATTAAGGTAGTAGAGTGTCCAATGAATGTTGGCAATAATATGCAATAGCAAAGAGTAATATAAGAGAAGAAGGAGAGAAGAAATGAAAGGAATAAGTCACTACTCATGAGAAGAATACTATTGTAGTAGAGAAATCTAGTCAAAGAACCAGCCTAAAGGAGAAGTCTATTCAATAGTACATGTAAAACAAGAGGTAGAGTTTGAAATTTAGTCACTAATAGAGGTAGTACTAACAATATTATATCATTAGAGATGGTGTAGAAGTTGGATTGAAGAGGATTCCACATCCACAACCATACAAGATTTCATGGGTTCAAAAGGGACATCAACTTCTAATAAGTGAACAAAGTGGGGTCAAATTCAATATAGGAATATATAGAGATGAAGTGTTATGTGACATTATGCCCATAGATGTTTGTCACTTATTGTTAGGGAAACCTTCGTAGTTTTATAGGTATGTCATACATGATGTTCAATAAAAAAATACACCATTAAGTAACATGGTGAGGTACACATACTACTACCATTAAAATGTTAATAAGAAAGGAGAGATGAGAGGATAATGATGATGTAATGTTGTAGTAAAGCAATTGAGATTTTGGTTTTGGTCAAGAAATAAGAAAAGGTAACTTATCTTGAGATGGTTGATATGGAGAAATGTGAGTCCACAAAGAAAGACATGATAGAGAATATATAATAATGTAAAGTGGTAACAAATAACTGTCAAATGATAGAAGATATAGTACATAATAAAGTGATCAAGCATGAGAATAGTCAAATAAAGCATGGAAGTAAATATTATGATAAATATGACATTAGGATGGTGATAGACATTGCATTTAAATTAGAAAGGAAGTGGCTGGGAATTGACACCAAGCAAGTGAGGAGGTTGGAAGTTGAAATGTCTAAGGAGGTAGCTCAAATGAGAGCCATGAAGGCTCCAAATTTTATGTCCAATGTGATGTTTTGTGATGAAATTATAGGTAATGATCATGTAGGAGATGATAAAAAGATGAATATGCAGCCTAAATTAATTGAGGCATCCAAAGAAGGAATGGTTGAATGCTTGAAGGAGAGACTTGAACAAGAAAAGCATGTTAATGAGTTAGGAAAATCATAGCAGGTCCATGAACAAGATAACCATGAAGGAGAGATAAATCAAAGAAAAGAGAGATGGGAAATGATAATACATACATTGAAATTGTAGGAGGTAGAGGGTAGTTATGGTGATGATCTACAATGACAAAGTATGAGCTTCCATATGTATGAGGCAATCAAGGATCAAGGATGTTATACATAGTGTGAAATGGATAAAATGAAGAGCATTAGTGAAAGAATAAGCATTCACATTTTTAGAAGTGATGGAATATGGATATAAGGTGAAATTGAACTAGTTTGCAAAAGAGGAGAAAGAGTGGAATACACCTGCATGGTAAGAAGAAGATGGTAGCAAACATGTTTTCTTTAACCATTTCATTTTGTGTGAAAGTATGCTATTGAAGGAGATGAAGTAAATAAGGCCTCAATATGGTGACCAATAACATGTTCACCTATATGAGAGGTAATTGGAGATAAGTAAATTCAATGAGGAGGTTTGTTGCATTTAGGCAGTAACATATACCAAGTAGATCACTCAAGAACTAATGGCAATGATTTCTCAGCTTAGTAGTATAATGTAAGGGCATCTTATAAGGACCCAAAGTTTGATCCATTTTTGTGTTTAGATCATATAATAGGTGTTTTATAGGTTTTATAGGTCCTATAAATACTATATGTGGAGTCTATTTGGTTTAAAGATACATATAATTTAAACATTGGCATTTCCCACCAAAAGCACTATTTGAAAATTTGAATGTTGTTGAACCTTGTATAAGGAATTTTGAGCAATTTATGAAGTTAGTAGATGTATTAAGATTCTTATAAGTTTTATAAAATATTAAAGGTCCACTATATGGTCATTAGTCTATAGTTATGGTCTAAAACTATCATATTGTGTGTAAATCAAGAAATAGTTATGTATGAAGAAAACCTCTACATGGAAAAGGAGAGGCAAGAATTTAGTTATGAAATATTTTAGATAGGATAAGATTAAATTTTATTTTAATCATCTCATGTTCCATTTAAATTATATGGAAGATTTAATGGATTGAAAAATTATGTATAAAGGGTAGTTAAATGTATTTTGGAACCCCTATTAGATTAATGAAAGCATACCCTATTTTGAGGTCATTTTGTTGTTGCTTCTAGTTATATGTGTTTGGTTAATTAAGGAATGAGAATGGAATTTTTTTACAAATGTGAAGGAATCATAATTGATGTTTTTTATATGAGGAATTGAATTAATTTTTAAGAAATGAATAACTCTATTTGTATATTTCTTATACAGTCGTTGTTGGGCAGACAAAGACTATTGTTATCAACTATATGTGTTTTTTTGATAATGGATGAACATGATAAGTTTTTTTGATGATTATTGAAAGGTTGTTAAATTTTATTTGAGTATATGTTACAAAAAATAGTGAGAAAATTATTTGTTGTTCATATATGTTCAAGATCAGACCTTGTTAAAGGGTTTTAAGGAACAGACCCCTGTTTGGTTGTAATGTCTTATTTTTTGACTGTGTTAACCTAATTTCTCAATAGCATACCTAGAAATTATATCTCATATTATTTAGAGAGTAATAAACATTGATTGAACATTATAAATTCACACACACACACACACACACACACACACACACACACACACACACACACACACACACACACACACACACACACACACACACATATATATATATCAAGAAATGCTTTATACATAGGAATTTGCATGTTATACTATTGTTTCTTGTAGTAGGGTTTGTGTAAGGAGACTGATTATTGGTTCTATGCAAGAGATGTTTATCAACATAAGTAAAAGTAACTGTCTTAGTGTGTTAATTCCTTTCATTTATTTTAATCTATTTGCATTTTTTCATTGCATGGTGGAATAGTGTTGTAAGCCAAATAGTGTAATATCATGTTTCCTAAGTGAGGTTTCTTGTAGAGTCAAGTGTAAAGGTGCTTTGAAATGTTAGATAGTGGAAGGATAAATGATATCCATAGATTTTAGAACTTGCATGAGGTTAATATAAACCTTAAAGATATATTTTGGATCTTGTAAGCCAAATAGTGTAATATCATGTTTCCTAAGTGAGGTTTCTTTCAGAGTCAAGTGTAAAGGTGCTTTGAAATGTTAGATAGTGGAAGGATAAATGATATCCACAGATTTGGAAACTTGCATGATGTCAATATACACCCTAAAGATATATTTTGGTCAATATACATATGTTATAACAAATTTTATGGTTTAAAGTTTTTATGGAGCTATTTTTATGGTCTAAATTTGTCTGGGAGTGAAAAAGGGGAAAATAGGCTTAATATGCCTAAATAGAGGTATAAAAAGGATTAAAAAGATGATCCAAAGATTGAGTTAAAGGAAAATAATTGGTAGAAGGAAATAATATGGAAAATTATATTTTTAAAGTCCATTATAATCTATATATAATATTTTATAGTACCATACTCATAGAGAAACCCCATAAACAAGGCTACAAGGATTGTTGTAAAAAGAGGACAAAGTTGAGTAAGGGAAGAAGTTGAGGTCTGGAAGGTGTTAGTGAGTTTATATAATTAAATATAAGGCTAATGAATCCCTAAATAAATTTTTTAACAAAATTACATCATACTAATAGTGAGATAAAAATTAGAATCTTGCATTAAGAATTGATCTAGTGAGCATTGGTTAATGTAGTGGATTAAGGAACAAGGTATAGGGTGATAACATGGTGTATGGTCTACATAAAAAATGAACATTAATTTTTTATAGAGATATCATAAGTAAATTTTAATACATTTTTATTCATTATAAACTCATATGAAAATGTGAAAATTCAAAGTTCTTAACTAGGTTTTTAAGACCTGTGTGCAGTTCTAAGTGAGCATATGAAGTTGATCTATTAGAGGTCTTTTGACATGTTTGATTAATTATAATGAAAATTATTTTTAAAATTATGTAATTTATATTATATACGTGCTATTTTTTTATCATGTTTATGTGTTAAATTTTAGTATATTATTAAATTTTTCAAGATAGTATTTCTTGCAGTAAGAAGGCGTAATGGCAAGTAAACATATTTGGGTGGTTCAAGGAGTGAAATGAGACAAACGGTGTTGGGGAAATAATGTGAGATTTTAAAGGGTTTATTTGATTATTTTTTTAATTATTTAAACTATTTTTGGATTCTCAAAGTGTTCCAAGGGGGTCTAAATGAAACATGTTCTTCGAGAAGGCCTAATTGTATTAGGTCTCTATTAGGCCTAAAGGTGGTTTTTGACCTTAAGGGTAATGATAAACCTATGTGGTGGTTTTTTCAGTTTTAAAAAATGTTTATTTATATATTTAAATGTTTATACAATTATTTTTAGGTTATTTTCCCACTAAGATGGGTAAGAGCAAGAGTCAAGTATAAAGACAAGGCCTAATAGGCATAATTTGACTAGTTAGAATATTGAGCATATGATCAAATGATATAGAGTTTTTGGAAAATAGGAAAAAGGATTGAATATAATAATATATGTATTATTAATATTTCATTAATATATAATTTTGTTTCTATAGGTGTTGATCAAGGTTATTTGACCTAATTCTACCAAGCAAAGGGCTAGTTGAGCGAGAAGGCCTAATAGGCGATTGAAAAATATATAAGAGTGAGAAGAGAAAAATTAGGAGAAAATATTTAATTAAGTTATAAAAAAGTTTTATAATGTGATTAAATATTCAAGGTATTTGAGTTGGTGTTGAGTTACCTAGGGGGTTGGAGCCTCCTTGCAAGTTGGTGCTTGCTAAAGGACTAGTTGGGTTGGTGCTTAACTAGTGAGGGGTTGGTGAACCTTGTGGGGTTGGTGCCTCAATAAAAGTTTTATTAATTAATTATATTATTTTATTCCAACATATTAATTATTAGGTTTTATCTCCAAGAGTTTTTCCCACATATATCTTATGTTCTTATGATGTATGCTTTCATAGATACTTGCGTATGCATTGATTAATGTATGTATGTGAATGAATGATTCATGGATGTTAAATAAAATTAAAGTAATATTTTTAAGAAATTTATTCACCCAAACTATTATTATCTATTATTCCAACATTAATACAAAACTATTAATATTTAAATTGCATAAGATATAACACAAACTATGTATATGTAAATGTTAACTAGATGAATTATTACACTTACTAGATATACAAATTATAAAAGGATAAGGCACTTAGTTGATATTTTTTTTTATCATTTTATATTAAAATTAATCTAATATACTATAAAATCAATTCATGATCTCTAAATTTATGAAATAGAGTATTTAAATATACCAAAATGTTGTGTGTATTAGCTCAGACACATGTGGCATCCAGATGTGCTCACTATTTACTAGAATTATCTCCATATTTTTAGGTACATTTTATCATAGATAATTTGACCTAAATTTTAATTTGTTTTTATTTTATTTTCTTACCATTTATCCTATGCGTAAATATTATTTTTTGTTTAATTTGCCTTGAAACCCTAGATCCACTTTTGACACTTGATTGACCTAGAAAATGGGTTATAAAGATGGGTTAGATAACACCAAAAATACTCTAATGAGTGGTTTAGTGTTACCTACATTAAAATAATTTTAAAAACTCTCAAACCACAAATTTTTATTCCATCTGTTATTATGTGTGATTAATAGTGATATTCTATAATGCAATTCATATGTTTGGCTTTAAATATTTGACAACATGAAGCTTTGACCTTAAAATTAACATTTAGACTTGGATTTTTTGACTATACCTTTTAGGGGTTTTAATATTTGGATTATTTTAGATAGTTCCTCAAGTATATTTTAATATATTATTTAATGTGTAAGTAAAATTATAAATGAGTTCTAGATAATAATGGCCTTAGATTTGATGTGTATATATAAATGACTCTTTGGGTAATTCCACCCATAATAAACATGTAAAACTTGTGGATATACCAAAGGAAAATATTTTAATTTGAAAATATTTCATTTTATTAACTTGAAACACTTATGGTGAAGGTAAACACTACCAATAACATATAATGTCCAACTATTTTTGGCATTGTACAAGTAGGAAAAAATGATGATCTAAAACATGGTGACAATATGCTTAACTCAATAGACAATTGTGGAATATACTAGGGAGATCTTATTTATGAATGACAATAAGATAGGTTTTCCAAGTTAATATAAATATGATTGGCTAGGAGAGAATGTGAGAAATATTTAAATGTGCACAAACAAGTCATGTATGTGAAATATAGGTGAAGACTGATATTTATAAGTGTCTAATATATAATTTATGTGTCTATAAATATCACTAAAGATACAATAATGATAAAATATTTTAGTTTAGCTAGAATAAAAACTTATAAAATATATATTATATTTTTATTATACATTACTCTGATCACTCTTAGTTGGGGCCTTGGGTTGTCCCTTTTTTTTCTAATAATGACCTAAAACCATAAAATATTAAAAAACAAGGGTCAATTATGTATATAGGACATAAATAATCCTTCATTCCTTAGATCACTCCTCTTAGGACCTTGGTTTGTAAATACACTAATATATGACCCACTTTTAAGGTGATGGATTTAATAACCTATCTCTACAATCACTTATCTCAAAATATAAAGTTAACTACATAATCTATTAGGAAAATAATATAGCTAAAGTGTCAATATTATTAAACATATGTAATAATCATGTGTTCCATTACAAATTTTGTGTAATACACAAGAAATTATCATGGAAATTATGTACATGGCTCAGTATGGATAAATTGGCATTTATGTATGCCTTGAAAGTAACTATTATGTTTATAAAATGTCATATATGTGAATGTGTCTTAGATAATATATGAATAATAATGAGTTATTAATCATATCCATAGGAGTATGGATGATTACTTCCAAAAATATGGTCAATTTTTATTCAAGGTATGTGATATAGTGTGTAATCATCGACATAACAAGTAATATGTAACAACAACATTTTCATATCCATGTAAACACTCAACATATGTATATACCATGTAATTAATACACATGTATATGTAATCTATGTAAAGTGACTACATATAAATGGAAAAGCCAAAAATATGTCATTGTATAAAACAATGCTTATATGGAAATGTCCTCAAAGGTAATTCAAGAATGAGTTTGTACCCATATATAACATACTTATCTAACATATCAAATGCTTAAATTATACCATGAGAAACATATGTGGTAATAATAAATGTAATAAAACATTGAGTATATGAAAATAGGCATAATATGTATCATATGACTAAGATAAATATAAATAAACATTTTATGAATGTTTTATATTTTGGAATTTTTAAAAATCTTTTTGGAATTTTTTGATGAAGGCACACAATTTAGTAGCCATAATTAATTTAATTTCCACACTCAAGTTTGTGAGACAACATGCAATTTAATAGACTCACAAGACATGATGAAAATAGGATCCTCTATTGACAAGGATTCACAAACAAGAATAGACATGAACATGTAATAAAGACTCACACATAATATTCAATTTAACATGTGTAATAATCATCATGCATATATCCATGTGATAATTACGATCTAGATGCTACCAATATTTTCCTATGGGGGCATTATATCCATACTTTCTCACATATGATCTTTATTGGCATATATTATGTATGGAATCTATCCCATCATTGTGTCCTATGAATTTTACTATACAAATGCTAATATTATGTACATCATCACACTTTATTGTATGTATTTCATATCTATTAAATTTATTACCATTACTGGAGATAAGTTACATATCTTATAATCATGTCATCATCCCATACTCATATGAGGATAGTTTATGACAATTGAGCCTCACATGAGCATATATTTATATTTAATTTTACAATTGCATATATTAACCATTATGTTTTACATGATCATAACATTACAATATTTATCATTTATCCTTTCATGATTATTATCTTCCCTACATAGTGTTATATCAGATGAAAGGATTATCACCAATTTTTTAAACTAAGAGATACATTAATCCATCCTAGTTGTCCATATTTTCATATCATATTATATGATACATTATACCAAATTGATTTTTATAATGATATATTTAATCATGTCACCATAAGTAATTTAATACATAAAAAATAATTATTTCCACACAAGATTTAAATTGAGTTATATCATTTATTAACATGTTCTAGTATATTAAAACTTTGGGCATATTATTTTCCTAACATATGATGAAGTTACATATTTATTTCAAGATTAATTATTGCATGTATAGGTTCACATACCTTACAATAAATGGGTGAATATATACACCATAATATATTATATTTATTTATGCATGAGTGAAAATAAAGCATGAGTATTTTTACAAGATATTCAATACTAAAGAATATTAAAAAATATTCGTAACATAATATTTATCTAATTACTTAATAAAGTGGTGTTTTTGGAATTATAAAATCCTTAAGAAGTGTTGGTTTTGTTTTAACACTTATCAAAATTTTAGTATGTGAGTTATGGGCCATTTGAGACTCTTATGAACTATTGATTATAATTTGATGCTTGCAAAAAATTTAGTGCCATAAGATATATGTTTAATAATTTTGGGATAATATTATTAGGTAAACTCCTATACTTTTTTTCAAAGATAAAATTTGTATAAATATTTACCATGAATAATGACTACTTGTTAGTAATTGGCCATTTTTGATAGGTACACTATATTTTAAAAATAAAAATGTGTATAGATACATAAAAAAAAACTTACTCTTTCCCTCCCTATGGTAAGTCAAGGTATGTGCTTAAAACTATGTATAATTTAAATTTGACGTATGCATGTACCACCTCATACACACCTCAAAGTGTGAACATTATGTAGATACCTAACTTATGGTATAATTTCTGTTCTTATTTTAATTATTTTACACCAAGAATCCTTATCCAAGTGAATGCACTAATTTGAAATACAATGTGAGATGTGTATTGTTCAAGACAATACAAAGCTAACAATGCATCTACAAGAATGAACCAAAGAGAAATAAGACATGAATGAGCCAAAATAATCCACATAATATTTTATTCAAATATTAAATGGAATAGTTACATATATAGGTTAGAGAGGGAAAGATACCACACATTCTATTGAATGTAGTAATAATCTTTCCAAGTAACCAGCATGCCCTTTAGAGAAAGCAAATGCAACTATGTAGCCAAAACCCATAGGGAAAAAGCCTAAACCAACATCCCCCATAAGCATATATTAGGTAGGTGATGATAAAAAAATGGGTTTCAACAATAAGGTCTAACGAGGTACCCATGTACAATGCAAGCTCTCATAATGTAGAGAAAAGGAGAAAACCCATAGGAAAAAATCCCCCAAAAAGAGAGATAAAGAAGAAGTGAAGAGGATATAAGGCCCTCCTAAATATGATGAAGTTAAAAAATTTGACAACACCTTAATATGATCTCATAGATGAATTAACTTTCTCTTAGTGAAGGGTTTGGTGAAGATATCAACAACCTTCTCTAAAGACTAGCAAAATATTAAGTCAATGAACTGCTTATGAATCAGATCTCAAATGAAGTGCATGTGAATATTGATGTGTTTGGTCCTTTAATAAAGGAAAAAGTTCCTAAAAATATTAAAGGTCCTCTATTTATCACAAAATATGATTATAGGATGCTTGATCTAGATACCAAGCTTAAAAATAATCCCCTGAAGCTAAATAACCTCAGTAGCTACATTAATAGCTCCCCTATAATTTACCTCTATAAAAGATAGATAAATAAAATTTTACTTATTTATTTACCAAATTATGGGGCCACAAACTAATGAGAAATTATAACTTGAAGTGGACTTACTACTCCTAGTGTGCCAACCTAATCTGAGTCTTTGTAGCTAACCAAGTCAAAATTTGAACCAACCCTATAGTGTATCCCATACCTATGTGAAAATTAAATGTAGTGAAATATCCTCTTAAATAATTCAAGTGTACCTCATGGGGTTCTTGAATTAATCTTAAACCAATTTGAATAGCATAAGAGATGTCTTGTATAATATGAGTCAAGTAAATAACGTTGCCAACAATTTGTCAATACAAGGTAGCATCAACCAATGCAGTGGAACAATCTACCTCAAGCTTGACTCCATATAGGAATGGAGTTAGATATTTCTTATAATCATCCATATGAAACCATGCCAATATATCAAGAGAGTACTTGGGATATGGAAGTGAAATCCTTGAATCTATCTGAGTGATCTCAATGCCAAGGAAATAGTATAGTAGGCCCAAGTTAGTATTGGAAAATATATCATAAAGTTTTTTATTCACTAGTGAGATAGTCAAAGAAGAACTCCTTATGATTGAAAGGTCATCAAAATACAAAAATAGTATCAAAAATTAATCATCCTACTGTAAAAATTATACATTGGGATCTAAGTGGAATCTAATGAAACTTAAAGTAAGAAGGAAGGAATCCATTTTGGCATACCAAGACTAAGGGGCTTGTTTGAGGCCATAATTGGAATTCCTAAGTCTTAAAACTAAATAATAATCCTAAACAAAACCATGTGGCTACTCCATGTAGATCTCCTCCTCATGGTCTCCATTAAGAGATGCCCTCTTCATGTCCATTTGATGTACACTCAATCTATATGTTGTAGCTATAGTAAGTGTGCATCTGATCAAAGTCATCTTGGCCATGGTTTTAAAGGTTTTTGATTATTTTATTTTAATTACTTGTTAAAATACCTTAGATACCAATCTAGCATTGTAATTGTCAATAGACCCATTTACAACATACTTGGTCTGATATATCCAGTGACATCGAATCATCTTCCTTCTATTAGGAAGAAAAGTCAAATCCCAAGTGTGATTACTAATCAATGAATCATATTCCTCATCCATGGATCTATCCCACATAGGTATTCCTAAATCCTCTCTAAAAGTCTATGGTTTGATGTGGAAGAAAAAAAGGAATGTGGTCCACTCTAAAATTCTACCTGAATATGTTTGTCATCATATGGATCTCATGCCTAAAGTGTCTACCTAGCCTAAAGAGGGCCTAAAATATGTGATATATGTGTCAAATCCTCATCCAATAATTCATGCCTAGAAGTGGATGAGGATGACTCCCCATCACTCTGCTCGCTGTCAAAATTAGAAGAAGAAGAAGTGACCTCTACCTAAGGAACTTGCTAAGAATGATCTAAATCCTTGAATTGCTCCTCTAAAATGAGTGAAATTGATGTAGAGGGTGAAGTGTCAAGTAAGGAATTAGTGGGACTCTCTTAAAACCTAACACTTCTCTCAATGAATCACTAATTATTCTTAGGATGAAGGATTTTATAACCCTTAACCCCATCTAGATACCCAACAAAGATGCAAGGTCTGGATTGAACTTACATATCCTTATGTTTCTTTTTGGGAATGCATGCCATCATCAATGATTCAAAGACCCTAAAATGTTTCAACTTTAGTTTCCTATTATTCTAAGTTTCATAAGGAGTGATACCCTTTAAATCTTTATGAGTAGCCTAGTTTTGAATGTAACATTTACAATTGATGGATTCTACCCAAAAATATAGAGATAATGATTTAGAGTGAATCATACAGTTGGCCATCTCCTTTATGGATTAATTCTTGTGTTCTACTACACCATTATGCTAAGGAGTGAATGGTACTATCTAGTAAATATTAATCCCCTCAGTGGTATAAAACTACTCAAATCTATAGTTGATGTACTCCCCCCATTATCTATTTAAAGAATTTTGATGCACTTTATATATTACTTCTTAGCTAAATCCTTGATGTCTAGAAAATTATTTAAAACTTTAGAGTTTTGTCTAAGAAGGTAGACCCATGTGTATCTATAAAAGTCATTAATGAAGGTGAAGATGTATCTAGCCCTAGTAAAAGAATGAAGGGGAAAATACCCCATGACATCACTGTGAATCAACTCAAGAGGTGTTGAAGCTATCCTAAATTTTCCTTTATCAAATTTCTCAATAGGATGTTGGCCAAGGACAAAACTCTCACAAAGTCCCTTAGAGAATCTAACTCTAAGAAATCCTATAACCATATATTGTTGACTCAACTACTCAAGATATTAGTAGTTAAGGTGGCTAAATTAATCATGCCATAGTCTACTAACTCCATCTAAATGAGTAAGAAATGCATGAGGAGGAACATTTGGAGTAAAATTAGAGTTGTATAGCCTAGAATGGTGATTAGCCCTTCCCAATGCAACTATAGACTCAATTTTTAGCTCTCTAGTCTCAACTGAATCTGGTGTGAACTCAAATCTCATTCCCTAAACTATGTGTGTAATCTGATATACTAAAAGAAGACTATTTGATAGTGAAAGTACACATAGAACATTTTTGACTATTCCATGATCAACATCAATAGTCCCTCTTCCTACAACCTCTACTAGAGTGTATCACCCAAAGTGATAGAGGACATGTTATAGGGATCTATGTCAAGAAACTCAACCTATGATGAAACCATATGGTGTGAAGAAATATAGTTAATAACCCAAGAAAGTAGATGTAGAAGTCACTACAAATAAATCTTTTCCCTTATGTTTCTCCTTCCCCTTTTCCTTTGCCTTAGAATATTCTCTGGTTGATGATGACTATTTGATAGACCTAGGGACCCATATATTATTTTTATCTAGGATATGTGTAAGGTGGTCTATCTATTTCTTTATACACTTATTCTCATCATGCCCATTCTTCTTGGAATAGGATCACTTAAACTTTTCTCTCTTTATTTACCCTTTAGAGGAGGTGTTGAGGTCAACATACCCTTATGTTTGAAAAATAGGGACCCTTTTGATTACTTTGAACCTTAATACTAAAAGCTTGATATTCTTTACTATATTATAATTTTAAGATCATCCATACTTGATGAAATTGGCCCATTTTTTCATGGTTTTTATATAACCTTGCCTAATGGTTCTAACAATTGACTTTCATGTCTTAACCTGTAGGTTTCATGGAACCCTTATTGATGGACCATACTAAGATGTTCATGGTCTTACCCTCATTTATGATTTTTCTAGCCTTTGGTTTGTAAGATATTATAGCTAGATTCATGTGTTGAAATCTTCATTTAGAAAACCCTAGCTTAAACCCTTAGTTTTGATTCAAAACTAGTGGGATCAAATTTGGCAAGAATATTTTAAAATTTTCTTTAGATTTAAGCCTAATTTTATGCTAAGCCTTAGTCATTTTTTTAACATGATCAAACTTTAGCCCTAAATCATGCTTGGTACCTCTATGTTTCCCCATTTTATTCCCTTTATTTTAATAAAGTATAACATTCATGTATGCAGGATCTTTTATTTTCCTAGCTTGGCCCCATCATATCACATAGTCTTTTTATTACATAATTAGCCTTAAAGTCTTAGTCTTAAATCTCCATTCATATTTATTAACATGAATAAGACCTTAGTCTTAAAACTTTAGCCTAAGCTCTTATGTTAACCCAAGCCCTAACTTAAGCATCTTTCCTCTTTATAGGATCAATAACTCTCACTTCATCATGGAGGATGATCAGATGAAGTGGAGGAGACTTGATGGATCCAAAGCCTTGATCCATCATGATCAATGATATGTGTTTTAGTAGGATAAATATCTAATGGTACATGATCATCATTAAGGTTAAAGGGCCCCCTTTTATAAAATAGAAACTTAGCCTAAGTTTTACCTTAAGGTTTGATTATATTTATTAATATAATGAAACCTTAAGATAAAACTTATGCTACAAATTTAATACACAAAAAGAGCCAATCATGTACAATTATCTAAGATATTGATCAATGGCCCATAGATGCTTATGAAAACTGATGTCATAGAGTGAATGTAGCATTAACATTTGAAAGGATTAAGGAACCTTATGAGGATGACAAGTGTCAGCATCTTGAGAACCTAGATCTAGATTGACGCTCTACAAAACCTCCTTAGGGTCAAATAAATTCAAAGCTCAAGAGTCTGATGGAGTCACTACGTGGCACTATCAGATTCAAGCTCAATATTAATAATACCCAAAGCATTAATACTTAGACTCAACCTAAGTTTTTACCCTAAGGTTTATTATCTTTTCTTAATACATTGAAACCTTAGGATAAAACCTTAGGTTATTATTATAGTATTCAAAGGGACCTATTTTATCATTCCTTTTAGACATAGGCCTTTAACTTAGTCTAATTTTCATATGCATTGATCCATGAGCTAACTTGATCATTTTCATGATTATAGGGACCAATGACATACATCCACTCAGATCACAATTGATAGTTTATGCTTGATCAGGACTATATGATCTAACAAATTGTATCAAATCCAAGATCTATGGACATATTAATTTCATGAAATTAACTTCATTATTCTCACAAACATCATTTGATGCTCATGAGGCCATCATTGAAATATATGAGGCTATCAAATTTAATCTCATCAATCATCTTGATTAAATGAAAGGATATGCTTTAAAACATTGCTAAGGATCATTACTTGTGTTGCAATTCATTAAGAAGCCCCCTTTTTTGGGAAATAAAAAACTTAGGGTCTTTAAACTTTAATAAAATATAATTGTTGTCTAATATTTTTAGCAATAGAGTTAATATAAGTCTTTATCCTAAGGTTCTAATTGTGTCTATTAACACAATAAATCTTAGGCCAAAGACTTATAGTATATTCGAAATCCCTATTTCACAACTTAGCTTAAAAAGTTTTAACATAAAGTTTCATCATGTTCATCAATACTATAAAATCCTAGGTTAAAACCCTATTTTAAGACCACTTATTATTTCATCCCCCTTTAGGTGTATTCCAAGACTTAGCTTAAATATTTTAACCTAAATTTTTCATCATGTTTATCAACCCAACATAAAACTTAGCCTAAAATATTTAGCCTAGGTCCCTTTATATGTGTCTAAAACTTAGCATAAATGATTTTGCCTAAAGTTTATGTCATATTTAACATAGAATAAACTTTAGTATAAGGTATTTATCATAAGTTCCTCCCTATATCTCAACACTAATTAAATTTCATAATCCTCATAGTATTGATGGCTCTCACTTCATCTTGAAAGATGATCTGATGGAGAAAAAAGATCCAATGAATCTAAAGCCTTTGATCTATTGGACCAATGGTGTACATATACTTTGATCATAATTGATGGTCCATGATTTCTTATAAAAAGTGATCAAATAAAGAATTAATCATAAAAAAACTATTCAAAAATGCCTTAAGGGTTTATAAGATTGACACATGGTGAGCACACATTCACTGACAGGATATAGAGCCCAGAAGGCCTATGAAGGTGTTAAGTGGCACAAACACAAGACCTAATACAAAACAACTAATGGAGATATAGCCCTAGCATCATGATCAATGGTCCACTTTCACATGTAAAAAGGATCCGATGACATGAATGAAAAGATGTGTCTTCAAAAGATAACATCTAGTTATTATAAGGAATTTATAAAAAAGCCATGAAATTTTCCACATAGATGGCACACAAGCACAAAATGATAACAGTAAAAATTTCATTAGCATGAAAATGCAAAGGTATAAAGGCAGGGGTCTAAATCCAATCTAAGGCATGAATTTTCCTAAGTTTGAGCTACCATCACCATTAAAGATATAGAAATCCCTAGTCTCTATAAAAACATCCCTAATTTTAAATCTAATCAACCATAATCAAGATAAAAAGAGTCTAATTACTATTTGAGAAAGAACCATCTAATACAAAGACTATCTTAGGATCATTAGTGAGTAATTTTCAAGTTTCATAGTCATGATAGATCAACAACAATAATAAAGGGATAAGACAAAGTTATACTTTAATTCAAACAATGAGTGAAGGATCTCTAAGGATATTAACTTTGATGCTGAAGCATTAAACACTAGAAACATGAACTGATCTAAGCTCCTTTTGAATATTGAGGAGATGCAATCCATCAAAATAGAGGATCATGGAAATGTTATAATCCTCTAGATAAATAATTACCTATTCTTTATTTAGATGACTAGTCTCCATTATGCTACTATAATACTTGAGGTATTGCACTACATCAATGTTATTTCCCCCATTTTCATTGATTGTAAAATTAAATAAGATTAGATAGTGCATGAATGTTATTTTTGAAAGGTGTCATATATTTCCCCCTTGTATTTTAAAGTTACTATAGGCTAGGCAATCCCTAGGTAAGCTTGACCATAATTAGAACCTGGACTAGTAATAATGACTTGAACACTATCTTTGCCCCATGGCTACTTACTGAAACCCATGTAATCCAATACCCTACTGGGAAGATCCTAATTACCCAATTTATGGAAGGGATTAAAATAATCATTACCTTGTTGAATAATTTATCTGGAGCCCCTTCCACCTCACATGTTATTAAGATCTGGGTAGCCTATGTATACTTCATAGTAGAGAAGGGACTCACACCCCCAGTTGGTGAGATGATAACATTTATTTGAAAAAATAGTTCATATCCATCAATAATAAAACCAAATAACACTTTTTCATGATGGTCTACCTCTTATATTCTCTCTTAACTACCACAAATATCTTATACATAATGAATTGGTCACCTAATGGGAAACATACTATCTCCCATCACTATTGCAAGTTTCACATTTTCAAATATAGACAATACATATAATTCATTTGTTATTGTGTATATCTAGCTTTGGTAAAAATATATTATATGGATCCATATAGTTTGGGTTAGACCTCTATTGAATAATTATGTAGAGTTAATGGGGGACAATTGGTTGTATCCAAATTGGACAATGATAAAAATAGAAGTAACCATAGTTCAACACTTCAAACTACCAATATATGTGCCAACCAAATTAATAGAAAAAGAGATTACATACCAAATCTTCAATGGTATATATGGTGTGTGAAATTAGAAAAGGAAGGTCCTTCTTCACCCTTTTCTTTTTACCATCAATATGACTATACTATAAAATTGAGAGAAAGTGAATGTCATCTCCAAACACAAGGTCTTTTTCAACTTATAATTGGATGAGCTAAGGCAATGGGACCCCCATAATAAGGTCACTAAAAATTTAAAATAAATAAAAATTACCTACCCCTATGAACATAATCTTGGTGTTTATTACATGATGTACATCAGGGACTTCATAGAGGTATTAGATAGGTTAAAGAAGAATAACAATAAGATTAAGGCCAGGCTAGTTAAAGATGACAAGCCACTTAGAGAGATCTAGTAGATGGGATATTTATAGTACCACTTATTGCCTAGACCCTCTTCTAATCCCCCTCTAGAGTAACCACTAAAAAAACCCTAAGCATAAGTAACATAAGGACATGGGAAAGAGAAATTAGAAGAGAGACCTGGAGAAGGGTCATCATCCTTAGCTCAACTTTAAAGACTAGAGTTCCAAATAAAGTATATTGACATGATTTACTAGCTTTTAACGAGATATAAAAATATACACTTAATGTGCTTGTTGAACTAGGTGGATTAGATGAAGAAGAAAAAGTTGAGGAACTTTAGACCTAAACCAAGGAAGTAAGACAAAAAAAGGGGAAGTAAATTGTAATGGACCTAGTTTTAGTTGCACCCCCCTAAAGGAAGGTTGAATTAACATTAGTCCCAATTAAAAACAAGAAGCCAAAGTTAACCTTCACTCATCCCTTAAGTGAGGTTATCCTATTTAGTGATGAAAATACCATCTATGGGCTAGTCATCTCTGAATGGTTCATTTATGTGAAGATACAAAAGATTCTAACATTGTAATACTCATGCGCCTTAACCCAAATAATCAACATATTTATCCATGATGAGGTCAAGGCATGGATAATAGATTTAATTAATGAAGAAGAGGAAAGGAGGTTGACCACCATAAGAAGCTTAAGTGAAATTTAGATAGACACTCCTAGAGCCTTAGGCAACATGTAGATGCAGGTCTTATAACCTCCACAAGTTACAAATTCATCAGTCAATGTATATTTCAATCTAGAGATAACAAGTCTAGAGAGGGTGACAACAAAGAAGACCATGGTTGGGAGTGAAGAGTTCACCTTTTAGATATTTGAACCATTTTTGGAATTAACTCCAGTGGGAGTGTAGGAAACTAGTGAACACCCAATTCATGAGGAAGACATAGTTGGACTAGCTAATGCCCATTCAACCCAGCTAAAATTAGGCATCAAAGCCCTATACCAAAAATTTGAGAACTTGCAGAAGCAAAAAAGAGAATATTAAGACATGGGTTATCTTGTTAGTTCTTTATGAGATGATAAAGATGTTTGAGGCATCTTTACAGGATATTTTTAAATATTTAAAGGAAATGAAGACAAGGCAAAGTCGTATAGCTCACTAGGATGAAGTAGCCAATGGTTTATTATCCCAATGGCAAGGTTCAAAAGACAAAATGAAAGAGTTGATCAACATAATTTTTTATGGACATATTCTTAGGTTCAGAAACATTGTCTTGGAGCATTTTAACTCAATTATGGGAATAATTATAGACAAAATATAGGGTCTAAGTGCATGGTTAAAGTACTTAGAGAGGCTCTTGAGGGATGATGAAGAGATGATAGGAAGGATTGAATAGCTTCTTGGTATAATGGTTACTAATCCCACCACACTTATCTCCCTGGGCATAATTGGAGATTATGAGCATAAGCATAGGGTCACCCTAGTTATGAAAGAGGTCAAGAGAAAAAGTTAGGGCCAATATGGGAATGATAATAGTAGGGTCATGGGCATGATCCTGACTATTGAAGAGAAAATTGCTAAGGCAAGGAGTATCAAATAAATAATGGCTATGAATGATAGAGATTTTGATAACTTTGTAGAATAGGAGGATGAATATCTCTTAGAGCTAGCTATCAACTTAAGGCTAGTCAATGAGTAGAACCACAAAGACATGAAGATACTTTAGGACAAATAGGGGAGATCTTCAACATAGGGTCCATTGGCTAACTAATAATATTCCACTTTCTAAGACACTTTATAATATTAAAAAGAAGAATATTCTTTTTTAAAGGCATGTGCTACTTTGTTAGCACATTTTCCTATACATTAGTCCACTTTGGAAAATGGAATGTATTCTATAACTATGTAAAAGGATATGTGTCTTTACATTTATATATTTGTAATCTCATGACTGACTGGTGTACTACCTTAGGATCCTATAAACGGTAGTATCACAATTTTTTAAGAAAGGGATATTTTATATAAAAACTATTTTGTATAGTTAGAACAATTAATACAAGCAAGGAATACTTAAAAGTTTTGTCCAAAATTTGTTTGTGTCAATTATTAGATGGCTTCTTTCTCATTTATATATTTAGAAGTCTAAATTTGAATAGTTTTCAATGATTACTGATATGCATATGTGAATGCAGATCTGTTAACTTGAATTTATGCTAGGTTAATTGAAATATCTCTTATTCATTTCATTTCTCTTACTTCCCTTGTAGATGTGATAATGCTACTTGTTTGTGAAGTAAATATTTAAATTAGATTTAGTGTTTTATTTGCATTGTTCCATCATATCCTTAGATAATTACATAGTATATGGTAAGATCTGTGTTAAAGTTATATCATTCATTTATTGCTTTGAATGTATGTCTTAATGAAATCTAAACTTTGTCATAACATTTGGACCAAAAATCAAAACATCTTCTTTCTACCCTACCTCTCATTTTGCTTCTTTTTGACCAAATTACTCTTTTTTAAACTTAATTTTAAATATTCATTTAGGTTTATCTTTAATTTATGACTTGATCATAAATTTACTGATAATATCATAGATCTCTTGCATTTCACTTAGATTGGCCATGGTATTGAACTACATCAATGTTATTGCCCCAATTTTCATTGATTGTAAAATTGAGTAAGATTGGATAGTTTGTGAATGTGATTTTAGAAAGGTATCATAAATTTCCCCTTGTATTTGAAAGCTACTACAAGCTAAAAAAGCCTCATGTAAACTTGACCATAATTAGAACATGGACTAGTAAGAATGACTTGAGCACTATCTTTGCCCCATGGCTACTTAATGGAACCCATGTAATCTAATACCCTACTAGGAAGCTCCTAATTACCTAATTTATGGAAGAGATTAGAATAATCATTACCTTTTTGAATAATTTATCTAGAGACCCTTCTACCTCACATGTTATTAAGATTTGGGTACCCTATGTACACTTCATAGTAGAGAAGGGACTCACACCCCCGGTTGGTGAGATGATTAACATTTGTTTGAAAAAGTAGCTCATATCCATCAATAATAAAACCAAAAACCATTTTTTCATGATGTCCTACCTACTAGATTCCCTCTAAGATACCACCAAGATCCTAGACATAAAGAATTTGTCACCTAATGAGAAACATACTATCTCTCATCACTTTTCCAAGTTGCACATTTTAAAATATAGACACAACATACAATTCATTTGTGATTGTGTATATCTAGCATTGGTAATATTTATTATAGCGATCCCAATAGCTAGGGTTATCTCTCTATTCAATAATTATGTAGAGTTAATGGGGGACATCTAGTTATATCCACATTACATAATGATAACAATAGAAGTAACCCTAGTTAAACACTTCAAACTACCAATCAATTTGTCAACCAAATTAGTAGAACAAGATATTGCATAATAACTCTTCAATGGTATAGTTGGTGTGTGAAAGTATAAAAGGAATGGCCTCCTTCACCCTTTTCTTTTGACCATCAATAGGAATGTACTATAGAATTGAGAGAATGTGAATGTCATTTACAAAGTCAAGGTATATTTCAACTTATAATTGGATGAGCTAAGGTAATGGGACCCCCAAAATAAGGTTACTAAACATTTAAAATAAATAACAATGAGCTATCCCTATGAATATAGGCTTTGTTTTTATGAAATGATGTACATCAGGGCCACCAATTTCATAGAGGTATTGGCTAGGTTAAAGAAGCATAAAATTAATCTTGAGGCCAGTCTAGCTAGAGATGACAAGCCACTTAGAGAGATTTGATAGATGGGATACTTACAATACCACTTATTGCCTAGACCCTCTTCTAAGCCTCCTCTAGAGTAACCACTAAAACAACCCCAATAATAAGTAACACAAGGACTTGGGAAAGAGAAATTGGAAGAGAGATATAGAGAAGGGTCATCATCCTTAGCTCAGCTTGAAAGACCAGAGTCCCCAATAGAGAATATTAACATGATTGCACTAGCTTCTGATGAGATAGTGAAAGATACACTTAAGGTGTTTATTTAAGAATATAAATTAGATGAAGAAGAATAAGTTGAGGAACTTTATACCTAAGCCAAGGAAGTAAGAAAAGAAAGCTGAAGTAAATTGCACTAGACTTAGTTTTAGTTGCAGCCCCAAAAGGAAGGTTGAATTAGCATTAGTCCCAATTACAAAGAAGAGGCCAAAGTTAACCTTCACTCATCCCTTAAGTGAGGTTAGCCTATTTAGTGATGAAAATCCAATCTATGGGATAGTTAGCACTAAATGGTTCATTTATGGGAAGATACAGAAGATTCTAACATTGTAACATGCATGGGCCTTAACCCAAATAGTCAACATCCCTATCCATGATGAGGTCAAGCCATGGATAAAGGATTTAATGAAGGAAGAAGAGGAAAGGAGGTTGACCACCACAATAAGTTCAAGTGGAATTTATATATACACTCTCAGATCCTTATGTATCATGTAGATGGAGGTCCCAAAACCTCCACAAGTTATATATTCATCAGTCAATGTGTAGTTCAATCCAGAGATAACAAGTCTAGAGAGGGTGACAACAAAGAAGACCATGGTTGGGAGAGAGGAGTTCACCTTTAAGAGATTTTAACCTTTTATGGGCTTAACTCCAATGGGATCTTAGGCACTTGGTGAGCACCCAATTCATGAGGAGGACATATTTGGACTAGCTAATGACCATTCAACTTGACTAAAATTAGGCATCAAAGGCCTATACCAAAAAATTGAGAACTTGTAGAAGCAAAAAGAGAATATTGAGACATGGGTTATCTTGTCAATTCTTGATGAGATGATAAATATGTTGGAGGCATCTTTACATGATATTTTTAAATATTCAAAGGAAATGAAGACAAGTTAGAGTCCTTTAGCTCACCAGGATGAAGTAGCCATCAAGATACTTTAGGATAAATAGAGGAGATATTCAACGCAGGACCCATTAGCTAACTAATAATATTCCACTTTGTAGAGAACTTTATAATATTCAAAAGTATAATATTATTTTTGTAAATTCATGTGATACTTTTTTAGCACATTTTCCTATACATTAGTCCACATTATAAAATGGAATGTATTCTATAACTATGTAAAAGGATTTTTGTCCTTACATTTGTACATTTTTAATCTCATGACTGACTCATGCACTACCTTAGGATCATATAAAAGGTAGTATCACAATTTTATAAGAGAGGGAGATTTTATAGAAAAACTATTTTTTATACTTAGAGCAATTAATAAAAGAAAGGACTACTTAAAAATTTTTCCCAAATTTGTTTGTGTCAATTGTTGTATGGCTTCTTTCTCATTTATATATTTAGAGGTCTAAATTTGAATAGTTTTCATTGATTCTTGATATGCATATGTGAATACATATTTATTAACTTGTGTTCATGCTAGTTTAATTGAAATATCTCTAATTCATTTCATTTCTCTTACTTCCCTTGTAGATGTACTAATGTTATTTGCATGTGAAGTAAATCTTTAAATTGGATTTAGTATTCTATTTGCATTGTTCCAGCCTTTCCTTAGACAATTGCCTAGTACATGGTAAGATCTATGTTAAATTTATTTCATGTCATGTATTTTTTTGAATGTATATCTTAATTAATTCTAAACTTTGTTATAACATTTGTACAAAAAATCAAAACATCTTCTTTCTACCCTACCCTTCATTTTGCTTCTTTTTGACCAAATCACTCTTGTTTAAACTTCATTGTAAATATTCATTTAGGTTTATCTCTAATTTATGACTTGATCATAAATTTAATTATAAAATCATAGATCTCTTTCATTTCACTTATATTTCCCATGGTGTCTCCCAACCACCAATCAATATAAATATTATGGAATAGTTTATTACTCTACCTCTATTTCACCATAGGTAATGAGATTACCATAACCTATTACTCATGCTTTGAATTCCCAAAATTATAAAATGAGATTTTTTTATTTAAACACAAAGATCACCTATGATACATTTAGAGGCATAAATATGAGGTTTTAGTTCTAGTTTTTTAGTGGTTTTTGGTTCTTTCTTCTTCTCAAGATCCTTGCTCATCTATTTCATATCCTTGTTACTAGAGGCTTTCTATTTCCCATTCCAAACAATGAGGGATGAAGGTTTCAAAGACTTGAGGATTCCCATCTAGACTAATTTATCATTTTTCTTAGTTAAATATATAATGACATCATCTAAAGATGGTATTGTCGAATTGGCTCCCATGGCTCTCTTGGTTTAATAAAAGGTAGAGATAAATATAGAGTAATTGGGTCCTAATTTTGCAAACATAGAAAGAACTAATTTCTAATATTTCTTCTCAATTCCAAACTCTTTTAACTAAAATATAATTGAATTAATCTTGGTGAATAATTCCTCCAAAACGTCAAAGTTCTTAGGGTTCAGACTAATTAGCTCAATCTCAATCTCATGACCCCTTATGGTGTCAATTTTTCAAACAATTTTTCAAGGATGTCCCATAGTTATTTAAGAGATTTAGATGACTCTATGTGAAATAGGAGTTTTGATGACACTAAAGTACATAATATTCCAAAAGATTCATCATATTAATTAAACCATTTTATCTTATCTACTTCAGCCGTGGGCTCAACTTCTACACCCATAATTATGCAAAACAACCCTTTACTTCTAAGATGCATTGTAATCTTACTTTTCCATTTATGGTAGTTAAAGAGTGTGAGTGAATTAAAAATTCTAAGATCCATTTCAAAATTAATATTAATTAATATTTATTTTTGTTTTATAAGTCAAATGTGAAAAAAAATGAGAGAATCATAGAACAAAATCACAACCATAGTACTACCCTACTAAAATTATGTCAGGTACCCCCTACCCCTGCCAAATTTTGGAATTTTAATAATTAGTTTATTTTAATATTTAAATTGTTTCAATACATGTGAAATAATAAAATACACACTTTTTCAAAAGATGTTACTCAATTTTGAGTTACCATTTGCAAGATATTAATAAAATAATTTCTCGTAAATAAGCCTATAAATAAAAGCTTGCACTTGAAACTTAAAAATGTACCCTTAAGCTAGGTAAAATATGATTTCCAACCACTAATTAGAATATTTATTTTTCCATGGACTTAAAAAATTCAATGTAAGTGAAAAAAAGTTTACCTGGTTGCCTCAATATGCATGAAAACAAGTTTATCTCCCTCTTTTGGCCAAAAAAACAACTAGTAAGGAAAAAAATGAATTTCCAACTAGTTTTTAAGAGTAAGGAAAGGTGGATTACTATTATTTTGGTATATTAAGATAAGTTAAAATAAGGAGATCTAGTGTAAGCTATAATCTTAGTGTTAGATCTTTATCTTCAATGCTGAAACAATAAGAAAATGATGCCTATCTCTCTTTTTTTAATGCAAAAAACAAACATCATGTTGCCTCCAACTCCATGTTGCAGATATTAATTCACACTTATCTAGGAAAAAAATTATTCCAAGGTGGATCAAGGTGCTAGTCTTTTCCCAATGCCTAAAAAACTTTAGCACCAAAATTAGAGGGGAAAATTTAGCGCTTTTCTTTAGATCTCCTTTCAATAATGCAGGTCAGATGTGTTAGACAACAAAAGCAAGCTTTACAGGTTTAAAAAAATTGATTCAAAAATTTATAGTATGATGTATTCTCACTAATTAAAACAAAAAAAATAAAGAGAATACAACCAAAAAATTCCTTTATTCTCCCAACGTAAAGCACCACTTCAAAACTACAACATAGATTTGAAAAAGCAAAATAATATAGCATCAAATGATAGCTTATCCATGTGCTAATGACACCAAATACCAGAAGGAGGATGGATATATCTTATAATGGATCATATAATGATGCCAAATAAATATTTTAAATGCCACATTATAGATTTTGATGCTTCAAAAGATGATTCCGAGCTGTAGAATTCAATGCCTAGCCTCAAAACATATTTTTCAAATATTTATTTCTTATCCATGTTATGATCATATTTTATCCAAGCAGGCCTTATCCTTCTCCAATGATTCACTAGATTTGTTTAAGGCTTTCAACATAAAATAAGATTTGAAAATAGAAATGAAAAAAAAAGGAATTCCAATGTCTTTGCTTGGAAAATAAATGAAACCAAAAAATAATAAATGTTTCCAAGCAAGATATTAATAAAAAAATAATTAATTAATTTAGAATCTCAGATCAAAAATAAATCTCCTTATATAATTAATGTAATAGAGTGCAAATTTTAAAATGGAGAAATATAATATGAAATCAAATGAATCCAATATTTGAAATCAAAACTTGTAGAAAGAAAGGACAATCCTCATATCTATATTAGCTTTGGTACCATATCAGAATGAGCTCCAAGAATTTTGATCCAAGTGAATGCATTGATTAAAAATGCAATACGAGTTATGTATTTTTTAAGATAATACAAAGCTAACAATTCAACTTCAAGACTAAACTAAAGAGAAATAAGACATGAATGAGCCAGAATAATCCACACAATATTGCATTTAAATATGAAAGGGGAGAGGTACATATATAGGTTGGAGAGGGAAAGATACCACACATTCTAGTGAATTTGTCATTAATATTTCCAAGTAACCAACATGACCTCTAGATCCTTAAGCAATCAAATACAACCGTGTAGCCAAAACCCATAGTAAAAAGGCCTACACCAACAAATTTTTTTAAAACTATGCTCTAATAATATTATGTAAAATATGTTAACAAATAAACTAATTTTAATTGAAATGTGTGTGTGTGTGTGTGTGTGTGTGTGTGTGTGTGTGTGTGTGTGTGTGTGTGTGTGTGTGTGTGTGTGTGTGTGTGTGTGTGTGTGTGTGTGTGTGTGTGTGTGTGTGTGTGTGTGTGTGTATGTGTAGCATTGATTCATTTTGAGACTAATAAATCAAGAGAGATTACTTGATCCAAATTATTTGTTTCTCAAAGAACGTGTCTACATACATATAAATTCTATGTAACTATTTCTTTAGCTACTAAGACATATAACATGGAATCAATGCATCTCTAGATCTTTCTGATAGAGTTTGAACCATATGGTAGTTGGTATTTTCTAGAGGTTACTATTGCCACAAAATATTACACTCTACAATATTTTATTCAAGCCTAATCTAGTATTTGGGCAACATGGGATTACTTGTAATCTTGTGGGTTGCCTATAATAGAGGTAAACCTCTAGGTTTAAGAGATAGCTCCCTAGAGTAGTCTTTTATAGCTTATCACCTATACTAGTTATTTTCTTGGGGGTGAAAAGGGAAGAATGAAATAGAATATAAACCTATAATAATGAGGTGATACCCAAAAAATTTATTCCTTAAACACACTTGTATATAGACTAAGGATGAAGACTATCAAAACTGATCCTAAAACATAATGCTTCCAGCATAAGTATTTCTCGTAGAGGAAGATTGTTATGAATATATAGAGGTGGGTAAAAATAAGATATGATACTAGACACTACTAGTCCCTCTCACATTTCAATACATACTCAACAAATAAATACACTTTATGAGACTTGTTAGAATAAATATCCATCACATAAAACATTTAAGGGCATCATGGAAGCAAGGAGAGCATATTCATCACTTAACCTCCAAGTAAACCATTTAAAACACTTTATGAAAAATATTTTAAAGATTAAATAAAATTCATATGTCTTATTCGAAATAAAAACAAGGTTTTAAACCAGTAGGGCTTCACCATAATAGGTGTGTATAGAGTACAAAAGCTAAAATGGCTTGCATTTATAGGACATGTGAGAAGAGGGAGAATAAATGAAGTGAAAAGGTCACAAATCCAAGTTTCAAGAATTGGAAACTAGTTAAATTTTAGGATAATCTAGTGTAAAAATGTTTTTTGGAGGTATTCTTGGACATGTGTCCATCTAAATCATGAAAAACTCCTCAAACTGACATAAAGACCTCAAAATAGCCATCTTGAAATTGCCTTCATGATAAAACATCTCTTGACCACTTGAAACTAGACTAAGAAGAATTGGCACATATTAAATGTCTTAGGGAAGTTTAAAACAATATATTATAGTAAATATATTCCTCCCTAACTTTTATCCTTCCTCATGACACTTGTATTCACTGCCTATATTCATGCATCACTATTCTTCTAAGTCTGGCCTCACACTTGTCATCCAAGTGGCCTTCAGTTGATCAAGGAGATCCATGGAAGAGGTGTTATGAAATATATTTATAACCCATTATCCTTCCACTACATCTATAAGTCCTTTAAAATATCCCAAAATTAGACCTCTCACCTTCTCACTAGGTAGTCACTTCTCATTTTCACTATTTCTCCAAGACTACTGGTAGTGAAGTAGTTAGCCGAGAGGTATTTTTTGTTTATTTATGGAAATAAATAAGAATATGGACTTATAATAACTCCCTATTTATATCCTTCAATTTATTTCACCTTTTTATTGTCTTTTGTACCTATAAAACACCCAAAAACTTATTAAAAACCCTAAAATAGGTCTATCAATACAAGTGATAGTACATACCAAGTGGATGGAAAGAATATTGATAGAGTTTCAAACATATTCAAAGAATTTTCATGGCCAAATAACCTATTTTTGATGCATCTCAAATGATATTTCCTTCATCAGGTATTAACAAGGGTTTTAGGATGGTTTTAGTTGGTCTTGGTTCTTAACAATAATTCATAATATCCTAACATCCAAAACCTAAACCAATTACACAAATTTTGAATATAATACACTCCCCAGCTACCCTTGTATGTTTTATATATCATTCTTTATTTCCATAAAAATATGAACACTTTAAGATGGCCTACCAAACTTCTTGACTACATTATAGGCACCACTAAAGTGAGTTTAGGTCAAATTAACTATTTTATGATATTTCCTTGTAAACTAATGGATGTTATAGATTCTCCACTTTCCATTTATAGTCATCAACTAATCTTTTATAGTCACATATGTTATAAGTGAGGTTGAGATCCATTAGGGTCCAAGTGTAGTTTATGTCTAATATGTTTAGATTACCTTCCTTAATTTTTTTACCACCTGTGAGTGCTTTTTAGGAACGTAAGTGAATAATATAATTTTTACATCTCTAATTCAACTACTTACATCATCCTATAGTTTTTTAGGACTCCTCATGTCACCCTTCCAACATCCGCACACTATACCTATAGCTTAGACTATTTGAGAGTACCCTATACTTGAGATAAAATAGAGGGCATATACCCTATGTTTATTTCCAATTTGAAGCTATGGGAGGATATATTGTGTCATGAGGAATATATACAAAATTTTTTAGGTATGTATCACTTCTCTAGAGTCATCAACTTCACAAAATCCAAGACAAACTTATGGGACTATGAGGACTGTCCACTTACTTCTATTTGGGCCTGAGAACCTTGATCTTTGACTATAGGTTAAGGTCCTTGATTCTTGATAACACTTTATAATATTTCATTTCCAATATGAGACTAGCTTTATCATGATCTATCTAATATACACCTCTACCAAATTTCCAAATTACCTCTCTCTCTATTTACCTAGGCTAGTCCATAGACTATATTGACTGTAGACTGAGGTTTGAAACCCTAGTTATTTATTTACCTTAGTATTATACTAATATGGACATATTTTATCACAAGTTTGAGAGTGGTATCATTCATATTCATCCATTATTATACCTTTGTATTTTATCCAATACTTTCCATTAGCACAAGCTAACTTATGAATGTGTTAGACATTAGGTGCCTTACTAGAGAATATAGAGGATTCATATATGTACTCATAAGTACTTGAGTGATATATCTATCTATCTGCTTTGACCTATCCTATATTAATTATGTACTTTTCCAAATTGATTAATAACTAGACCTATAGACCATGCTCTCAACTTTTTGTCTTTAACCATCAACACTTTGTGGGTCTACAATCAAACTGTAGATCTTGCTTCATGGTATATGAGACCTATAAGTGGTCATATTCATGAATGTACTTGAGTATTATTTTATATTATAGTCATTATATACTAATTCACACATTATTTATCTCTTCTCATGCTTATAAACTATGTAGCCATTACACTATATGTCACTGTTGTGTTGTAAGACCATTTGGGCTTCAAAAATATAGTATATTACTAAAAGTCTTCAATGTGAATTGGTCTAGGTTGAAACAATTTAACCATCACCTTATTTTGATAAAAAAAATTACACTTATGTCAAAACACTTACTCTAGGTTTATGATATAAGATGGGAATCATTTGGCATGTCCATACCTCAAGACACTCCACCAAGAGATGACTTTTGTGTGAGCAAATACCTTATTTGGAGAAAATAATGTAAAATATATCTATATTGCAACTCTTTCAAATTATGATCAAGGAATTGTGTCTATTTGAAACATAATGGATTTAACATTGTCACCCTAATCATCTATATAATTTTAAAATTGATTTAATGTCTCAAATGAGTTCAAACCTTAACCATTCAACATAACTTAGACCTCTATTGGAGCTCTCTATAGGTGAATATCATATTTAGGACTATGTGTGGTGGATTAGTTCTCACAACAAATATTTATCTCTTTTAATAGGTCAGTATTGTTGTTTCCATAATTGAAGTCTTTTCACCACCTTGAAACCTTATTTACTCATTAACATTCCTGATTAGGGCTTAATCTCACTTGACTATAAGTGACAGTCACAAGGAAATTTGAATGTGCTTACATGTTAGGATTTTCTTTCCATCAATAATGGATATTTGAGACTAAGATTTTAAAATAAAAACTAATAATAATTCTTAGGTGTATTGTAAATAACATGTTAACCTTGATATGAAACCATTACAGAGGGGGAAACACTTCTACTATGAAAATAATATTTGTATAACTATATGGTGCCTTTCACTAAAAAATGAGATTTCTATGCCAACCTATTAACTTTAACACATTCCAAATTAATTTAATCCAAATTAAATTGAAGAAAATGTCTTTGAATTCCATGTAGATTACTTGATATCCATTTAAAAATCCAAACAAAGAATAAAATCGAAGGGCATAGGGATGTATAAGCAATTTTGATAAGTTAACCTTCTTAGAAATGATTCATGAAGCACAAGTAACCAAAATTGTGACTATTTCCATGAATTATAAGTAAATAGAGAGCAATATAACCCACCAAAGTCATTTTATTTTAATCACCTTTTCCTATCCTTACCAAAAGAAGATCAGTGGACCTTTTTAACTTGTCTAGATGAGAGATAGGAAACAAAGGTTGGTTTTACTCATTTTTAGGTCTATAAAATCTACCTAAGCATGGAAATGGATTGAAGGGATATAGAGAGATAATTTTTTAGCATCCACATGTGCCCAACCTACTATATACACCATACAACTACCTATAACCACATGAAACTGCTTGATCTTCTTGAAAGGATGTTGTAGATATAGTTTTTTAGTCTCAAAATGGGTTCACTAACATATAACGACATGTATGATGTTGAATATTATTTGGGAATACTTTTCCTCCTATGGAAACTATACCACTTCATTTAATGACCCCAAAAGTTACCTTAGAAAGACATAAGACCAACTAAGACAAGTAGGACAAGGATAATTCATAATGTTGACCCCATTAAGACTATGAGACACATTTATAACCTATTATACCCTTAAAAAGAGTTTGAATATATAAGGGGGTTTACCTAATTTGACTTGAGGATAAATTAGTCAACATTTTGATGATTTCTTGGGGGTAACAAGCCATCTATGCCGATGACCAATATCCTTCTCCTATCGATTAGGTTATGGAGTTACTTATACACTATATTGACACTAAATTTAATCTAAAAATACACCAAAAAAAAGACACACAAAAAGGTAAAAGTAACACTAGATAAGAAAACTAAGGCACACAAGAAAAGACAAGAAAACAGACACACTTTCACACTCAACTTTACAAATTTATTTCATTTCTTGGAAAAGCCTCATCTATTTCTGCCAATCATCCTTGATTTCTTTATCTTTAAGGATAAACTCCTCTTAAAATTCATCTTCTTTATAATTTAACACTTGATCAACTTCAAATATGAATGTAACTTTAATAAGTTAGGATGGCATAGGATCTTCTTTGGAGATCACACAACTAAGTTATAAGACAACTTCAAGAGTGTCTTATAACTAACCAATAGGATATGTAGTCTTTTTAAGTCCTTAAAACTCATCACATATGTCATTGAAATTTTCTCACATATCATATTGCATCATGAAGTTAATAAAAAAAAAATCATCAGATGTAGAGTCCTTCTCAAGCAACTCTTCTTTCATGTCTTGACTACACTCTTTGTGGATAGTTACAACATGACATTTAACATATTTATATTCACTCAAGAAGATTGAATTAAAATTGTATTCACCAAGAGTAGTCCCTATTATGAAACTATCATGTCATCTTCTTGATCAGTTGTATCTTGAGCTTGATCCTCTTCACTAATATCCTATAGGATAGGTTCTCCTTCAATTATAGATCAAGTAGGAGAATGAGATGTGATATAGGGATCATGAATGGGATTGGGGATGGAGACTTATTGAAAGAACTCATGGGGAGATGACAATTTGGATTGGTCAATAGGAAAGACACCTTATTCAACAAGATATTTACTTTTATCATAGATTTATTGAAGCTCTTCAACATCTACGAGATCATTTTTAAGCTCCTAGATTTCGAACACATTTAGTCTATCTATTGGTCATTAAATACAACCTTTTGAAAAATACATTTTCTCACTAATATCATATTGGGTTTCTTATTTAACCAACCTCCACATGTCTATCAACTTTTGAACTGAATCTCTCAACCATTCCATGAGATGGTTAATGAGTACATCAAACTTTTCACCCCATGTTCTCATCTCTTCTTCATTATCTAACATACTTGGCATGACTGCCAATAAGGATTTGGCATGAAATGGGATTGGTGTAAGAGGAGGAGGTTAATATTGATGATTGTGGTGAGTTTTAATTTATTGAATTAATTTATTATCTTAAGCTTATATGAATTCATATCTTATTTTAAAATATCTTGATTTCTTATCAAATGAATCATCTAATTATTCATGATAAGACTAATAATAATCATCTTTAGGTTGATATGCATCATGGTAAATATGGAAGGAGTCATATTGGGATTGATAGAAAGGAATTTATTGATACACTTCTTGATATACTTCCTTACAAGATTATTCATAGGGTTGTTTATGTAAATCATGTTCATATGGAGAAGCAATAGGATGATCATAGGGATGCCATGGCTCATATGACTGATAACAACCTTGGTAGGTCTATTGAGGGATATAGCATGGGTCATAACAATGTTGATAAAATCATTCATAGTGGATATTCTCAACATAACCATCCATATCAACTTTATTAGTTACATTAAGAAAAATAATTGATCAAAATATTCAATAACAGATACCTAGGTTACTTAAAACTAGATGATGCATTTAGAGGTACCATTGGTGCTTATTTTAATACTTAAAAAAGTTGATAAGAGGAAGAAAACACCAATAATACTTCCACTCTTTTGGATCTTAGTCCCATTGAACATTCTAGAATTATTGTCACCAAATATTTCACCATTATAGATGTTTTTAAATCCTAATCCAAGATTTGTACAACATGGCATTACCTCTAAGCCTAAGGGTTTCCTATAACAAAGGTAAATCTCTAGGTTTAAGGGCTAGCTCCCTAGATTAGTATTTTATATCTTATCACCTACACTACTTGTTTTCTTAGGGATAAAAAGGGAAAAAGTAAATATAATTGAAAAATATACTAATGAGATGATACACAAACATTTTGCTCCACAAACACACTTACATCTTCACTGAGAATGAAGACTATAAAAAATGACCTTAACTAATAGTGCTTCTAGAATAAGTACTTCTCATAGAGGAAAATTTTTATGAACATATAGATTTGGGAAAAAATAAGGTTTAATACTGTACACTACTAGTCCCTTTCACACTTCAATACATACTAAGCAAACACATAGTATTTATGAGACCTATTATAAGAGATATCCATCACATAAAACATGCAAGGGAAGCATGGAGTAAGGAGAACATATTCATCACTTAACATCCAAGTACAAAACTTAACACACATAGGAAGAATATTATATATATCAAATAAAAAGTTTCTTATTCAAAATCAAAAGAGGGTTCCAAACTAGTAGGGCTTCACCATACTAGGCGTGTACTATTATAAAAGCCAAAATGAATTGAATTTATAAGACATGTGAGAAGAGAGAGAAGAAGGGAAGTGGACAGGTAAAAAATCTAAGTTTAAATACTTCAAAACCAATTAAATTATAATAAAATAGAGTGTTAAAATATGTATAAAATGTTTTATTAGACAAGTTTCCATTTGAATCATGAAAAAATCTTTAAAATGGCATATAGACTTCAAAATAGCCCTCTTGAAATTGCCTTCATGATTAATCATATCATGATTTATTTAAAATATAATAGGAATAATTGAAACATATGTAATGTATTATATATGTTGTAAAAAAGACATGACAGTCATCATATGCCTCCCTAACTAGTAACCTTCCTCATGACACTTGTATTTACTACTTGCATTCATTCATCCTTAGTCCTTTAGGTCTACCTCACACTTATCATCCAAGTGGAATTGAATTTATCAAGGAACTACATGGAATATGAGTTAGGAAACATGTTTATAACCCATTTTACTTCCAATCCATTGATCATAACTTAAAAATATACCAAATTAGGGTCTCACCTTCTCACTAGGTAGTCACTTCTCATTTTCACTATTTATCCAAGACTGCTTGTAATGAATTGATTAGAAAAGAGGTTTTCATGTGTATATGTGGAAGTAAATGATAATATGGAGTTATAATAAGTATCTATTTACGTCATTAAATGGATCTCACCTATTCATTCTCTTATGTACTTGTAGAACACCCAAAAATTTGTAAAAAACCTTAAAATAGGTAGGCTTATACAAGTGATAGTACAAACCAAGTGTATAGAAAGAATATTGATAGAGTTATAGAAATGTTAAAATAATTTTCATGTAAAAATAACCTCTAATGGATGAATCTAAAATGATATTTCCTTCATCAATTTTTAACAAGAGTTTTGGGATGGTTTTAGCAAGTTTTAGTTCTTAACAATAATTCACAAAATCTTGATGTCCAAAACCTAAAACATTTCGATAAATTTTGAGTATAATACCTACCTAACTACCCTTAGTTTCTTGAGGTCTCATTATTGATTTTTGTATATGAGCACATGAATATGGCCTATCAAGTTTGTTGACTACATTCTAGGCTCAATTAAAGTGATTTTAGGCCAAATTAACTAATTTAGTATATTTCCCTAAAAACCAATAGATGTTATATAATATACACTTTCCCTTGAAATTCATAAAATTATATGGAATATTCAAATTATATTATAAGTGAAGTTGGGGTACATTAGGGTTCATGTGTAGTTTAGTCCTAATAGTTTTAGAAAGCCTTACTTGAGTTTATGACCATATGTGAGTGATTCTAAGGATTCTAAGTGACTATTATGTTTTTTTCAAATATCTACTTCAAATACTAAATCATCATATAGTGTTCCAAGACTCCTCATATCACCCTTCCAACATCCACACACTATACATGTAGTTTAGACTATTTGGGAGTGATCTCTATCTAAGAAAAAATATAGGGAATCTCCCCTATTTTTATTTTGAATTTGAAGCCATGGGAGGATATATTGGATCATAAATACCATATTAAAATATTATTAGGTTTGAATCACTTCGCTAAAGTGCTCAACTTCAAATACTTCAAGATAGACTTATGGGACTATGATGACTATGAATAGAATATTTTTTGGGCATGAGAACCTTGAGATCTAACTGTAGGTTAAGGTAATTGATTATTTAGAACACTTTTTAATATGTTATTACCATTGTGAATTTTTTTTTAGTATGATATATCTAACATACACATCTTTTAACTTTCCAAACTGCCTCTCTCTCTACTTACCTATGTTATTCCATAGACTAAGTTGACTATAGACTAAGGTTTGAAACCACCTTTATTCTATTCCTCTAGTTTGATAATCATATGGAGATGTTTTATAACCACTATGAGATTTATATCACTAACATTAATCCATTATTATACCTTTCTTTATCATCCAATACTTTCTATTAGTATAAGCTACCTTATAACTGTGTTAGAATGCAGGTGCCTTACTAAAGAATATAAAAGATTCATGTACTCATTGGTACTTGAGTGTTATGTTTATCTCTATAATTAGACCTATTTAATTAATTATGTCCTTTTCCAAATCTGATGAATAACTATACCGAAATACCATGCTCTTATCTTCTTGTCTCTAACCATCAACACTTTGTGGGTCTGTAGTCAGACTATATATTTTATTTAGGGGTATATGAGACATGTATGTGGTCACATACATGAATGACCTTGAATATTTATTTATATTATAGTCATTATAGATCAATTAACACCTTATTAATATATTATCATTCTTATAAACCATGTAGCCATTACACTATAGGTCATTATTGTGTTGTAAGACCATTTGGGATTCAAAAATATTATAGATTACTAAAATTCTTTAGTGTGAATTGGTTTGGATTGGAATGACTCAACCATCACCTTATTTTGATCAAAAAAATTTATATTTATGTTATGACACTAAATATATGCTTAGGATATATGATGGGAATCATTTGGCCTATCCATACCTCAAGACAGCCTACTAAGAGATGAATGTATAAACAAAAACCTTATTCAGAGAAAATAAGGTAACATATCTCTCTATTACAACTCTTTCAAAATGTGATCAAAGACTTGGGTATATTTAAAACATAATGGATTTACCATTGTCACATTGATCATATATATATACTTTTAGACCTAATTTGAGGTCTCAAATGAGTTCAAACCTCTACCATTCAACATTATTTAGACCTCTATTGGAGTTGCCTGTAAGTGAATAGTAGATTTAGGACTGTGTGTGGTGGATTGGTTCTCACAACTGATATTTATATCTTTGAATATCCCACTCTTGTTTTTTACACATTGGAAGTCTTTTCACCACATTGAAACTTTAAAATCTTTTTCAACATACTTGATCAACCTTAATCTCACTTGACTGTAAGTGACAGTCACAAGGAAATCTAATTGTGCTTACATGTTAGGATTTTTATTCCAAAAACCATGGATATTTGAGACTTAGATTTGAAAATAAAAAATAATAATCATGCTTAAATGTATTTTAAATACCATTTTAAACTTTATATGAAACCATTATAGGAGTAAGAAACTCTACTACTATGAAAAGAATATCTGTGGACCTCCATGATACCTTCCACTAGTAAAATGAGTTGTCTCTACCAACCCATTCACTTTTACACATGCCAAATGAGTTTAATCCAACATTAAAAGGGATAAAATTTCCTTAAATTCCTCATACAACACTTTATATGCACAAATGAATTAAAAAAAAGAAGAAAACTAGAGTTCATGGGGATGTGCAAGCAGTTTTGAGAAGACAACCTTATTATTAATGATTGATGAGAAAAAATCAACCAAAATTATTAATATTTTCGTTAATTGGAATTAAATAGAGATTAATATAACCTAGCAAAGGTATTTAATCCAACTCACCTCCTCATATCTATACCAAAGGAAGATTGGTTAACTTTTTTGACTTGTCTAAGAGAGTGATAGGAAAGAAAGGTTGGTTTTGCTCATTTTTAGGTCTATCAAAGCTAATCTAGTGTGTAAATGAACTTAGGGAATCTAAAGAAAATTTTTGGATTATCCAAATGTGCCCAAACTACTATATAGGTTTTACAACTACCTAAAACCACATGAAACTGCCTGATCTTTTTGAAAGGATGTTGAACCTATAGTGTGTCAGTCTCAAAATGGTTTCCCTAACATATTATAACATGTATGATGTAAAATATTCTTTTGTAAAACATTTACTCCTATGGAAACCATATGACTTCGTTTAATGATGCCATAAGCGACCTTATAAAGACATAGGCCCAATTAAGACAAATATGATATGGATAAAACATAATGTTTACCTCATTAAGACTAGGAGACACATTTTAAACCTAGGATACCCCTAAAATAATGTTGACTATATAGGGTGTTGACCTAATTTTACTTGGGCTTAAATTATTCAATAATTAACATAAGTTTCCTTGTGAACTATGAGGATCTATAACTCCTAGGACCTTAATGCTTATGCATACAAATGGTCCTTCGATCATGTATGATGATGAAAATTTTCTTTGTCTTCAATCCTAAAACCCTAATTATAATTATTATCATAAGATGACCTAAAAATTGGGTTATCTATTTAGATTCAATTTACCCAAACCATTCCCGTCTAAGTAATTTATTTTTACCTAAATTTTAGAACTCTAAAGAGGGTTATAACTATATGTGATTTTACAACTTATGTATTTGTGTAGCAAATCATGTGAATGTAAGTCTAAATGAAATTTAACCTTGATCCTCCTTTGGTATACACATACAATTTATATATAAAATCAAATTGATTCATTTAAAAACTTCAAAAAATATGGTCAAAGAGAATATAAGTCAATTAGGTATCTTTTTACTCTTATGAATGCTTGTTTTCTAAAAATCAGGGCCTAACCATAAAATGCCTTTAATGAATTTGTATATATAGTTATGTCAAGTTTGAATTAGGGAACCGTTATTGAATAAAATACAAACCAATATATCCCAAAAATATAAAATAAATAAACATAAAGGGTGTCCAACTAAAAAGGGATGTGAAATCACACTAGGACACTAACTTTGGACCCTATCGAGAACATCATAATATGAGTTTACTAGTACTATCTTAATCATAAAAAAGATAAAATGAAATAAATACCAAAAAATATATTTAAATGTTACCATTACTATCCTAATCATATAAATAATATTTAAAACATAGAATAAAAATTAGAAATCCTATGATAGACCAAGAACCATAAAGAAAGAACAGACAAACAAGCACACAACTAAGATAAAAGTAAAAGAGAGTGAAAAATAAATACAATATCACCAATAAGTTCCCAAATCATAGTTATATTCTACAAATGTAAATTCATTTGAAAATAGTTGCACAAAAAATTCTCATACTAATTTTGGATATTTACATTTATTACAATGTTATTAATACATATTTGTGTATATGGGTCATTATCTTGATTGAGGGGTTAAATAGAAAATGTTTGTGTATTTTACTCTATATTTGATATTTTGTTCCTTGTTTTTATTCTATTTTTCATTTTAGCACTTTATACTTGTACCCATGGGCATATTCTCTCTCTTATATCTCTCCTGTCTCATTCTTTCTTAGGGGTATGAGTTTTCACCTTTTATTTTTTGGCTTATTTTATCCATCTTTGTATATTTTTGATGTTGGGATTCATTTTTTAGTATTTTAATTTCTATTTGGTCAACTTTCATGATAATTATTCATTAAATAAAATCATGATAAGTTTATATATACACATTATCTATAAGAATTATAATAAATGTCACATTAAAAATAATAAGTTTAAATTTTATTTCAAGTTTAGGCAAATCTATAGAGGATTTATTTTTTCTCCAAGGAATTGCATTAAATCATTTAATATTTTACCAAGATAAGGCAAAAGAATAATCTAGTTACATCTCCACCTAGTGGTAGGAGGATGACGACCTACCTCAAACACTTCATCTACACATTTCATGAGTTATAGGGGGTATGATTCTAACATGCCAGATATAAAACTTGAAATTTCACTTTGGTGGTTACATGACCCAACTATTTCTCACTTTTCTATTTTAGACTAACATCTCATCATGTCAAGATAGGTCAAAAAGGAAAACCAAAAAAATTACAAATTTTCTAATGAAATAGAAAAGAAAATATTTATGAAAGTAAACACAAAAAATGAAGTAGACCTAAAGAATGTAAATCTTAAAATAATATCCATGTTTCATTCAGAATGTGAATTTACCCAAAGATGTGTCTTCCTAGGTTAAACTCGTAATAGGTGAAGAGTCTTCCCAAAATACTCTAATTTTTTGCATATGTATTAAACAAATTGCATAGTCATATTCAATTTTTGGATTTATAAAAATAGGTAATTTATGAACACTATAGCTAATTTATTCTTATTTGCATTCCATATATCATTGTTATGATATACTTGATCCATGTTCCTAATTTTTACTATATATTAGTTCTATTTTTTACTTTACTATTGTATATACTTAGATCTATTCATTACTATAATTATTTATCCTTATTTTTCCAAAACAATAGAATTAGAGCACAAAAAAACTAATTGATTTAATTTGGGACACAATTGGTCCAGTTTCATTAGTGATTGAACTAACTACTTATTAAGTAGCTCAATTAAGGACATAAATTGGGCCAACTTAAGGGTCATCAACCTAATTATGACTAAACAATGCAATGTTGGGCTCAATTTCACAAATTTTATTACTAATTAAACTAACTAATTAATAATTGGTTCAATCACAAATCTAATTATTATTATTTGAGGTCCATTAACCTAATTGTGACTATGCAATGATATTTTGGGCTCAATTGTCACCAATTTCATCATTGATTAGACTAATTATAACTAGTGATATAGATTAGGCCAAATTGAGGAACTTGAACCTAATTAATATGATATGATGTGATTTAGGGCTCAATTAGGCCCAATTTCATCATTGATTGAACTAAAAACTCAATAATTATTTCAATAAATGATGTAAATTCCACACTAATTTGAGGCTTGTGAACCTAATTAGGACTAACTAATGTGATTTGGGGTTCAATTGGCCTAAATTTCATCATTTATTAAACCAATTACATAATTTGATGAATTAGGGAGATAGATTGGGCCAATTTGAGGATTGTGAAAATAACTACAATTATGAAATTTGATTTGGTGCTTAATTGGCCCTAATTTTATCATTGATAAATAAACTTCTTAATAATTAGCTCAATCATGGATGAATATTAGGATAATTTAAGGATTATGAACATAATTTTGATTACGTGATGTAATTTTAGGTTCAATTAGACCAATTTCATCATGAATTGAATCAAATAATCAATAATTGGTTTTATCAGGGTTGTATATTGGGTTGATTTAGTGCCCATGAACCTAATTATGAATAAATGATGAAAAGTGGGGCTCAATTAGAGATACATATTAGGCTAATTTTAGGCCCATAAACCTAATTATAATTATAAAATGAGATTTCGGAATCAATTATCCCCATTTCCCTCATTGATTAAACTAATTTATTGATAATGGTTTATTTAATGATAAAAATTGGGATACTTTGAGACTCATGAAGGTAATTATAAATAAATATTTGGGGCTCAATTGGACCAATTTCATCATTGAATACACTAATTACTCAATAGTTAGTTTAATCACAAATGTAGATTATGCCATTTTTAGGTTAGTGAAACTTATTAAAACTAAACAATGAGACTTGGGGCTCAATTTGGCCAATTTCATCATTCATTAAAATAATTACTTAATAATTATTTTAATCAATGACACAGATTGCACTAATTTTAGTCATGTGAAACTAGTTTTAACTATGTGATTGATTTTGAGCTTAATTGGCCCCAAATTCATCATTGATTGAACTAATTAATTAAGAATTGGTTCAATCAGGGATGCAAATTAAAGATAATTTAGTCTCATGAACATATTTGGGACTAAATGATGTGATTAGGGATCAGTTTTCTCTAATTTCATCATCAATTGAACCAATTACTTGATTGGATAAATTGAGGATGTAGATTGGGTAAATTGGAGGCTCATGACCCTATATACAATAAGGCAATAAGATTTATAACTTAATCGGTCACAATTTAATCATACATTGTGTTTAACCATTTATGGAAAGAGTTCAAATATAATAGCCTAATCAATCAAATTTATAAGATATTCTAAAACTAGGAAACTTAAATAATTTAGATTCACAATATTTTGATACAATGTTGAATTATGAGAGAATGCCAAACATAGAAATTAAAATACATAAATAATATTTTGACAGTTTAAATACAAAGGATAAATTATACTTAAATTATTTAATAATGTGTATTAATATTTGAGAAGTGTAGATGTAAGATAAGATAGTATGATTTTCTACCCTAATTCATCAGATTCTAGAAAATAGATCTCCGGTAGCGTAGACATAATTGTTGGAATATGAACACTAAAATATATGATTTTATACCATTTTTTCACTTATACCATGTAAAAAAATAGGTATTTTTTTAAATGATCAACTTCACCTATTACGGTTCATTTTTGCTTTCTAGACTCTATATTTACATCTCATGCATAGGTTATGGATATAATTATGTCATTCAAAATGATAGGTGCTCCAATAAAGCATGAAAAATTGTAATATAAGATTTATTAGGATTGAATTAATTCAATATAACCTCAAATACTCTTATGTTAGTGAGTTTTACCTACATAGACAATACTCCAAAGTATGGCTCAGACCGATGTAGTTATCCCCCTTATGTGGGCTTGTCTGTGAATAATTATGTAATATGCTATATCTTAGTACATCTAGTGATCTACATTTTAAATTGAAAAATATTTATCATGGGTTTTAATTTTAATGATTCAAAATTATAATAATAATTCTCTTAAGACTAATTTGGAAATAGGTAATAATATGGAAGTTTTACAAGTTTGAGAGGTGATTTTATTTGGTATAAGATAGACATGTTCATGATTTTTAATTGATGATTATGAATGATATTTTAATTGTATCTATACTAAAAATTATTAAATTATCTCATGGGATGGTTAAATAATAAAAATAGGCCAACCCATATACATCAAAATATTTACAAATTTTAACTTTTGTAAGGATCAAACACTAACATCAGACCTAAGCCACTAGGGCCATGGCTAGTGTCGTAATCTAAACAATAATGTTGTATAAGATTTTTTTTTTAAAATATAGGTGGTTATTAGAGTAAAATATTGATAATTTTTAATGAAAAATATGGGTTATAGGTGATCTAGTTTATTAGAATATCAGGGTCAAGCTATCAGATAAGTATTTGGGGATAGTGAGATGGAGAATGTGACTCTTTCATCAGCAAGAAAGTCGTAAACTAAAGGCCTGAGCCATGAATTATATTATTCAAATGTGTAAGACTATTTTATCATATAAATCAGATTTTGGTATCTACATTTACTCCCCCCACCCCAATCTAATAATGCATAAAGATGAAATTACTACTTAAAAAGAAAACAAATGTGTACCATGGTGTGTAGAACACACCTTGATTTGAATTCATCCCTATTTGAATCTATTTTTTTGTGTATTAACTATAAATAAGAGAATGATATAGTGTAATTATTGCATGTAATCATAGAATTTAATAATTGAAATCCTAAAAATAAAAGAGAGCAAAGGAGTACACTTGTGTATCAAGGTAACCATGTTCCCCCTTGGTATATTTATTTAATAATGATGATTCCTTACTAAATCCTTGGAGAAAGAGGTTCAATGACCTGTGAGATGTCAATAGGATAATTATAGGGTAATCATTCCCTTAATATAGTATTAGGGTAAGTTGTACCAAGGACATCAAGATTACTACATTTCAATTACATAACTCAAGTGTGTACATAATCTACCCAATCTCACTCAATGCAAATGGTGTAAGCATCTGAACTTGAAAAAATCAATTAGTTCCAAGTTTAGTGATAGAAATTAGTCTCAAATACACTACTCAAGGGAATAAAGTATTTTATATTGATAAATATCAATTGTCACATCTTGGTAAGGTCAATGTATGAATGTGTATATAAGGAATATGTATCTTTTATTTGGTACATTTTCATGGCTTATGCGCATGCAATGTGTCTCATGTTATATTATCTATATAAATATGAAATTTTATCTATAGTTTGTGTATATTATCCATAAAAAATCTAAAAATTGTCTTAAATATTTGAAATAGGTGTTAAATGAATATAATTATGAACCAAGTGTTTATGTAAATCATGTAAAATATATCAAATTTCCAATTTTACTAAGTATATGTGTGTTTAATCATGTCTATATAAAAGTCCCATATTTGAGGTGAGGTGAAGGAAATGTGACAATCACTTTATCTAAAAAGGAAACTATAACCATGTTTAATTTATATAAATTATGTAGTAATGAAACATATAGTAGTATCATGTATAAGTAGATGTATCAATGAATATAATAGTATCCAAATATTACAAGCATTAAAATACATGATATGGATCATGGTAACATATATATGTAATAATAATAGGTTCAAAAAATAATCAATCACACACAAAATAAAACTCAATGTCATGAAAAATGGGTCTAAGTAGATCAAAAATAAGGTGCATGTTCAAATGTCACACACTCAAAGGGAGGACGTGTTCAAATGTCTACACACCAAAGAAATATTAATTGAGGAAATGTGGAAAAAAAATGAATGTGGTCAAATTTTAAATAATAGATACAAGGTATAAAATAATAAGTACACTCAAATAATCCATGTGAGCATATGAGTAACTGAAATATAAGAAAGTAGCATATGCATATCATACTAGTCACTACATACACGTGTTAGCAAAATGTCCTATAAAATAACAGATCTTGCACACTATGTAAGATGTAAGAATGAGTATACACATTTTTAAGTTTTATTATATAAGATCAACATGATAATGTAAAGTTATTATAAAATATTCTAACATGTATCAATCATGATCAATAAAAGTAAAATACCCCAATGTAGTGTGTCATGTGGGTAGAGGGAAGGTTTGACATCTATACTATCATGCATCATGGATCTAGTGTATGCCTATATCAAACTTAATTAGCCATGAAAAATATGTTTATATAAAAATTATATGGTATCCACTAACATAAAGTAAACAACATATTCAAAAATCTAGTCAACATACAAATACTAAGTATTTTTGTATTTTTGATTTATTTTAATGTTTTTGTATTTTATCACTTATTTGAATTTTAGGAATAATGGAATTTTTAAATTAAAATTATAACACATTATCCCATATAATGGATACTCATAGAGTTATTTAAGCTCAAGATATGGTAAAGAAATTGGTCATGCTTCCAAGAATCATGTATATATACCAAATCAAGAACTAAAAAAATTATAATACTCTGCATGTGCCTCATAGGAATATATCATTTTGAAGTAGTAGTAGAAGTTTTAGTGATTCATGACCCATATTTTTTATTAATTTTTGGCTTGTTTGGTCTAATGGTAATTATGGGTCTTTGTAGTATCTCTAAAACATGTTGATTTGCTCTCAATAATTTGTTGGGCCATGTACGTATAAATTATGGCTGCATGGAATCCATAATGTACCTTTGATGAAATATCATTTATAATATTAGTATCTTTGGAAAGGGGATTGTATTTTGATTACCCTTTCACTCATGACCTTAATAGGTGGTATAATTATTTTTCTTCAAATAAATTTATCTTATTGTAGTGGATGTTCATATTGAATCCCTATAACTATGATTACCATGTTGGCATGAATATCCTTGAGGAATATATGATCTATGGAGGGTATTATGTATAGATTATTTATTCAAGGTCATCCCAATAAAATATAAAATAATATTTTATGTGGTATAATTGAAAATTTTATGCTCACATGTGTTGGATCAACTCACAAAGGAAAATAAATATCACAAAAAACCTCTTTTGATTTCGCATCGAATATTTTTACCATCTTCATCAAAGGGTATAAATAATCATGTGTATATCCCAAATATGTCAGTAATGTCATGATACATACACTCTCACTAAAACCATTACCAACCATAACCCTTTATATAGTTTTATGATTAATATGTCCTTTAATAAATAATGAGTTAAGCTTTGAATCATCATCCACTAATTTAATGCCATCAAATTTAATATAATTCCTCTAAACCTTAATAGGTATATCATGTGTAAGTGTGCCAATAATCCCATCTAATGGGTGACCATAATGTGCTCGAGTATTATGTGTATTATATTCCATTTTCACTTCTAATGCTTCCTTATAATGATCTTGTAATGGATTGTTGAATATATTTTGGTTTTGATGGTAATCATGTTGTGATCTTGGATCCTTTGGTAAATCATCAAATATGATATAGTCACTATCAATGAGGTATTATATGTTTTGATTAAAATTGTAACATTAATTTTCATAAAGCATGGAACATTTTTTATAGTCACAATAAACATTTACATAATATCATTTTGGTAGAGGTTAACTCATATCAACCTATAAGGAAGGAGGGAGAGATATGAGATGACACTCCACTAACTTCTTAAAGAGTGAATATATAGACTTAGGGAATCATGTAAATTATCTATAACATGCATTGGATAGGAAGAGTTGATTAGGTTGTTTAGACATCATGTTCACCATTGTTTTTTCTTCTTTTTTAGTTTATGTGGGTTTAACCTTATAAACTAGTTTGATATGAAACTTGGTAGTATATATAGTTAATGTGTTTGTTACATACTTAATATTGTTCAATGTAATAAGTTTAATTTATCGATCTCTAAAAATATGGTTTTAGATACTAACATTTTATTTTTATAGAATTTCAATATTTTATAGTTGTCAATTACCTATTAGGGCTCTACCTTTCAGTTTTAGACCTTCTCATTGTTGAATGACTCATCTTAACCATTTCAATATGCCTAAATATTTATATTATGGTTTGACCCTTTCATTTTTTATGACCTAAATCTCTTGAACTATAAAAAAGTACTAAAACATTATATATACCTTTCAATATCAATTTCAAATCCTTAGCAGCATCCTAGACTACTAGACAATTATATTCCACTTAGGGACACTTGCATCAAAACAAATGTCCATATTATTATCAAGTATGTAGTCTTGAAAAGTCATATATTTTTAAATTCTTATAGGTATTCCCATTTTTTTTTATTTATATATTTCCAAATTTTGTGGTATAAATGCAAATCTAATCCTACTCATTACCCATCTATCAAATACCAATCAATCACCTATTCAATATTATTCAATCACTTTCACAACTAGGTTATACTACCCTATTATTACCTATTTTCATATCAATCATAGGATTAGTCATATTACAAGTCTAAAGAATTCAAATAATAACCCATGAGAATTATCTATCAAGTTACAAGATATATAATTACATGCCTTTACATATAATATATTTCACCCTTGTGCACACACAAGACAACACAGGAAATAAATAAATATGTCTAAGGTCCTATTTAAAGTATTGTCTATGTAGGCAGTTCCCATTGAAAGATAGTCCATAAGGGTAAGTTCCACACCATGATCCCACTAACCCATTTTTGGTAAGGTGCAAAGACATAAGGTGAAGATATAGGGTTTGATACATATAAATTCATATATAATCTATGCATGTGAATAAAATACATTAGTAAAAAGGTGACATAAAAACCATAAAGATCTAGGTGGTCACTTTGCAATATAGTGAATAATTTTTATTAGAAAAAACCATGTTTATTAGGACACCTACATGGATGAAATTATACCACTATTGAAGCAATTATCAATGCCTCCAAAAATAATATTTCTAGAATCTGATGACTAGATCATAGTCTTCTTCCTATATGTTTCCACCTCTTCATATCTTAGATCTACCTACACATTTATAGATAAGCTAAGTATTATCTCTTCTTATATTTTATGCAATCAAATTATTATTTTTAGTATCACTAAACATTTTAAATTAGAATACTCATTTATATGAGTTTTCAAATAATTTGTCTATTCTAGAATAGTTTTATTCATACTTGTGTATAGGCTATTTTATCCATTTTTCCCTTATTCCAAACCTAAAGATTGTTTAAAATTTGGTGAATCTAACCCTTAATTCTTCTCATATAAATCCTATCTTAATTTAGGTATTTTATCCTTGTAAATTGTCTTTTCATTATATTTATTTACATTTATTTTATCATTTATATTAAACCTATGTGTAGTCCTAGATTAGATGGCATTCTTATTGAATATATTGATATACTCCTTAGGCCACCTAAACGTCTCATGCTAATACCATGTCAAATTACAATAATAATGAGTGTCAATAATTAATATTAAAAAAAATTTAAAAATCATTATAAAAGATGAATCTAACCATGACGATAATGAAACACATGAAAATAATGACCATGAACAAGTAGATGAAGAGTTAAATCTATTGAGTTATTTCAAGAATGCATTCATGAAAATATTGAATATCTCCATAAGATCCTTAATACCATATTATAAACTTAAAAATAAAAATTCATGAATGAACTATCCCTTCCTTAAGCACACATTTTCCTTCTACACCTAGTGGGGGTATGGGATATGTTTCAAACCATTATTCCCTAAAGGTCAAAAAACTATTGCCACATCCTTTATGGGAATAATTAATACTTCAACTCAATTAATGGTTTCAATGACTACATACACACAAGTGGTGTCTTCATCCCCTTTTTGACTTCTCAAATCTCAAATATAAATCCCAATGGGTCTACTTTATAAACTCTTCTCCAAGTATTCGATCATTAGAAGCTAAGGTTACACACATTAAAAAAAAATTAAA
>JARHVA010011473.1:0-53563 GCA_037957365.1 Torreya grandis | reverse complement strand
CTTGTCATAGCTTTTACATATATAGAACCACACTTTTTAATATATGTTTCATTTTTTTACGACAATACAAATATCTAATGCCTTTTTATTTATGTGTTAATTTCTTCTCAAAATCAAAATTGATTTATTTAGTTTAGTTTTTATTTTCCAAATTTTCTATCAAAGCAAATTTTAAGTAAAAAACCAAATAAAAAGGCATGTATTACTTTTCCAAATATAATATATTATGATATCTAGTTTTCATTATGTAAGCTTTAATTGACATCTAAAAGTTTATGTTTGCTTGAATTCTCTTAATTAAAGCTTTTAGGTGTTAATTTTTTTTCATTCTTTTAATAGGACTTGAATGTTTTTAATGTCATCTTTTTTTGAAACATAATTTGACACTTTTATTTGTAATGCCTTTTTAATTTTGTATATTGAATCTTGTTTTATAAACACTATTTTGGTTATGATGCAGCTTTGCAACACAAATGATTAATACTCTTAAAGATCAAATTTTTTAGAAATATAATGAAATTATTTCTTCAAAAATGTGAACTTGAATGTAAAACACAAAACCCTTATTATTTTGCAAAACTCACATAATGACAAACTAAGTGAATTTTAATTTTTAGTTGAATCTCTAAACATCAAATTAGCATCTTTAAAAAATACACAAACATCTAATGTTTTTTTTCACATACTAAAGAGTGTAGTAATCCATAACATGATATTTCTAAACCCAAATTAAAAATAATGCACTCTATGGGGTATGATTGTTGTGTTCTTGGTAAACATGAAACTGGTATTCTTCCATCTATTTTACTTGAATCTAATGTAGGCATTAAGATTTTATACAATAATATTTATGCTAATCTAGGTCTTAAGCCCCCTTTCTTGTTTATCCCTATTTCACCCCATGTAAATATCTAATTACATTTTTATCATTTAACCTACATAAATAAGTTTTATTAATTACTTACACTTAAGTAAATTAATTTAAATAGTTATCTACCATAAAAATCTAAATAAATCGACCCAAATCAGAATACAAGGTAAGTTGTTTTAACCACCCACAACCCCCTCATAATCCCAAACTTATTTAAAACAACTTAGGGCTTAATTTAAATTCTTGACTGAAACCACTCAAAAAAAATTGGTGAGTTTAGCCCAGAATCATTGTTGATTCCTATGATCAACATCGATTCTATTGAATTGACCTCAATTTAATCATAGTCCCCCCTAAGCCAAAGGATGGATTTTCTACACTTTTAATTACACTGCAATACTAAAAAAAAATTGTTTGGAGTATCAATTAGTAAATTATTCATTCTTTGTAAGCTTTTACACTTGCATAAACTCATCCACACCCATCTTTATATCATTTATCATCCTATACCCTTTACAGTCTTCCCCAGGTTGGAAGTATTGTAAAGGTTAGTCTGTCATTTATTTTAGTAATTTATTATATCTATTGTGTTATTTTATGTTTTGTTTTATATTCAGTTTTATCCTTATAATCAGTTTTATAACATCCTTAGTCATCTTGAGACATCCCAAAAACCATCTTAAATCCTATTAAAACCATATTTTAAATCCCTATCTTGAGATCCTTATTTGCATTAATAGAATTGATGTTGATTCCTTGAATCAACATTGATCCTGCAGATATACATTGATCTCTACTAAAACTCACTCTATTTGTAACCTCAATCCCTTTTAGTTAACAGTCTGATTTATATTTTAGATCATTGTTTTTTTAAAGCCATGGGTTTTTTGTAGATGACTTTTCCTAGATTTATTCATGATGTGGTTACTATCCAAGATTTGACCATAGTTATGCATCCACTTTTCTCAAATCGAATCAACATTTCTTTCAAACTAGGCATTTGTGATATTATTTTTGCCCCCACCTTAGAATCCATTATTGATTAACTAGAAGTAATTCAAGCTGAAGATGATGCTACTAAAGATTATTAAAACATTCACTTTGTTAATCTCCAACCAATGAATGTAGATTAAATCTTAAATCATTTCATTATCTTATCTATATTTTTTAAATGTTTTTATTATAATTTCATTTGTTATATTTATCCACTTGAGTGCTAAGATACTAGTCTGACATCCTTACAAAGAAGTGTACCACTTCCTAGGACTAGTCTCGTACTAAGAAGCTTACTCATATATCATATTAATCAATATTTTTCTAGTTGTCCATTTTTTACAGGGAATCCTTCCAAAACAAAAAGGAGTTCTCATAACACTAGATAAATGGTGCATGATCCTTTCTAATCATAGGTAGTCTCAAAAACCCTATATCTTATTTTAAGTTTTTAAGTAATTTATTTTATATAAAAAAATGAACAAAAATACTTTAAACATTCTAGCATGCCCAGTGGGACCTGTTAAAGGGCCTCACTATTCTTGATTTCTTTGTTTTTGTCTTGTTTGTTTGTTTCATTTAGTGAAATTTATTTTTAATTGAAAAATATTAAAATTATATATATATATATATATATATATATATATATGTATATATATATATGTATATATATATATATATGTATATATATGTATATATATATATATATATATATATATATGTATGTATATATATATATATATATGTATGTATATATATATATATATGTATGTATATATATATATATGTGTATATATATATATATATGTATATATATATATATGTATATATATATATATATATGTATGTATGTATGTATGTATGTAGAATACTTTCCTTTTTTTAAAACAAGTTATCTTCTTTTAATTTGCCTATTTTAGAAAAAATCTAGTTTAAGTAAGTGGATTAATTTATCATTTAGTCACACTCTTTTCACATACAAACCAAACCACCACAGTCATAAAAAATTACAATCAAAACAAATCCCCCCCATGTAGATCCACTTGGATTTCATCACTAAGGGTAAAGTTGACTCAATGTTTTAGTTGAGTATAAATAATTGGCTAGTAGTATATAGGCTAAGGGTCTAACACCCTTATCATTATGGGGTCATAAAGTGAGGGTGTAGGCCCCAATACCAATCCATGTGTTTCCACCAACATAGAATCAATCATCAATGCAATTTTGAGTATATCAAGGTTATTAGACTTAAATAAAACCTAAAACCAACCTTAGACTACCATTTATTAGGACCTTCATTAACCCATTTCCCCTTCACATTTTAAAGTTTATTTATTAAAAATTAAAAAAAACTTAAGTTGATTTATATAGAGTGTGTGTTTTCTTTCATTAAAAATGAGATAATAAAAAAAATGTTTTTTATTCTTTCTTCTTTATTACTTTAGCACTACATGGTTATGATGTGACAATAGTTTGTCAAACAAACAAAAACACCCCACTCATCCTCTTCCTCAATGGAACAAGCACAAAATCTCCCTACCTATCCCATTTATATTGGGGATGGTCTCCCTCAAGGTGATATAAATTTTTCTAACATACTCGACAATAATCTGATCACCTTAAACTATTACCTTATCGCATGATCCATTTGGATCCCCATTTCCCCTCATCCCATTCTTTCTATGGCATGCCCCTAAAACCATTTAAGTGATATATCATGGATATGGTGTCCTCATCCACTAACTAACCACCACCCTCATGATCAAATATTGACACAACACAACCTATGGATGCCCAACCACCCTTATTGTCTAGTAGTCCTAACACAATCATTATTCCAATGCAAAATGTTATTACACTACAACCAATAAGAAACCACCACCCTCTCCTATGATTCAAAATTTGGTGGTATCCATCCCATTGACTCTCCCTTCTATCCAAACCCATGTAACATCAAGTTCTTAACATGATGTGCAACCTCCACCATCCACACAATAAATCCCTATAGGTCAAAATCCTAAATAAAAACTACCCATAACTACAAAATACTAAATTCCCACATAACCCCTTGTAACCTAAAACAAATATTACCTTTATTATTACCTCTATATGTTGCTATGTCTCAACTGAATATCACCATGTCTATAGGGTACCCCCTTACACAACCTCTCCCAACGTAATTTCCTCCTTATCAACATTTACAAAAAATATATTAGGAGGCATACCTTAGTATAGTGCCTAACTAGATCTCATGTGCATCTTCATGGAGAGGATGACAAACTTTTAAGCCTTTGCCTCTAGGTAGAGGAACATGCTTACATATGTATATATTTTTGATGAACCAATCAACCTTGTCATCCCTATCTAGCCATATCTTGTATAGTGAAAACTTCCTAAATTCAAAAAAAAATCAAAATAAGGAAGATCCCCGAAAAAACATTAGGGCATTCAAGCATGCATGTTACCTCATTTCCCATGATGACACCCTCCTTTTGAGGATGTTCCCTATTTCACTCACAGGGCCAACTTTAGACTAGTATAGTTCCATATCGCTATTTTCCATTAGGTAGTTAGCTAAAAATTCCTTAGAGAATTTATATATAAATATCACTATAAAATTAAATATTATCAACCTCTATGCCATTAGGAAATTTTAAGACAAGTCCATTGTAGACTTTGTTTCTAGATGGCAGGGCCTTATAAACTAGTTAACCTTCTCCCTTCCTCAGATGAAACTGATAGAATTATTTTTGATATCATGTGTGAAACATATCTCATCCACCCTAAAATTTAAATCAATCAAAATTTTGGATGAGGCCTTTACCATGGATTGAAAGTTAGAACTATGACCCTTAGAGGAGGGAAAAGTGAATTTATGAAACAAAAACTTCAAACCAGACCCTTCCAAAGGAAACAATAATCTGAATCTAAAGGGCATAGCTAACACTATTAACTTGAAGTTAGCTTCCACAAAGAAAAAAAACCTAATGAATTATTATCAAACATAACCATAAATAAACTTAATGTAGTTCCCACTTAGGCAATACACACCTTTGGGGGAGTCTTACACTAATATTTTAGACAAACTATTAAAGGTGAAAGTCATTGAGCTTCCTCCCATTAAACTTATTGATGACTCTAGACTAAAACTAGGTTGGTATAAAGAAACTAATATTTGTACTTACCATTATGTACCCAATCATGGAATTAGTATATGTTGGTATTTTAAAATTTTAGTATAAAACCTCATTGATTGAGGGGAGCTACAATTGGATAATCCAAATGCTCCTCAAAATCGATCTATCAACATCTTTAGGAAAACATTCCCTAACTATCCATCCTTATCTAAATCCATACCAAAAAATACAAGAGGCACCCTAGATCAAGGTACCAATGTAATAAATACCATCTATGATCAAATTTTACCTAAGGAAGTTAATGGTATGCATGAATCATCTTTTGCCTCAACAAAAATATTGGATATCCTTACAGGAGATGCCTTTGACCCATCTCAATCAAAAAAACCTATTTTTACCATCCAATCAAGTATTCTAAACCTCATTTCATGAGATCCCCTAGAAGAAGGCTCATCTACAGACACTGATAATCCTCCATGAAAAGTGGAGGATAAAAAGGACTTTTCTTATCCCCACACACTGGATAAATGCTTGGGTATACTAAAATGTAAGCCATTACAACATCTACCCATAAGATTCAAACTCCCCCAAAATTAGGATTTTCATAAAGATACATCCATGACCTCTAACCACATTATAAAACTAAATATGGCCATGCCCCAAGAATAAAATAAACCATTTACACTAGGGAACATCCTTCATCGAAACTTAAGATCTCAATCACAGAATCTTCTATTAAGGGATCTAAGTCAGTTCAAAAGCCTCTATCGATACCACCTTTAATAAAACCTCATTTTAACCTGATATAATTTGTTTATCCCCAAAAATTATCCAAATTACCCTTTCCACCCATTAAAAATGCATGTACCATCAACACACAAAAAGGAAATTACTGAGGTAAGCATGACTCAAAACCTAGTACTCTAAAAGGTAACAAAACCTAACCAAGATCCTTTGTGAGGAACTTATGCCACCATCCTTAACCATCTTCTTCAAACCTCTCTTGTCACATCTCCTCATATCAAACCAAGTAATCCCCATGCCCAAAAACCTATGTGGTATAGGGAAAATAAAGTGTGTGCCTATCACAAGATACATAAACACAACATTGAAAGTTGTAATGATATAAAAGTCATGATTTAGAATATTTTCAGATGAGGATGATATATTAATTGAACAACATGATCCCATATTCAATATTAAAATTAAAAATATTCCTAGTACTAATATATTAAACCCTTTAAAAGGTAAACTAAAATAAGAATCAAAAAGTATGGTTCATAGTCTCAACTCGATTCCTAATCAACCCTTAGGACTTTCAAATATGGATAAATTAGTAACTTAAAAAAATATCCCATTATTTCAAATAAATACAACAAATGTAACTACCCAGTGTCAACCATAGACCCTCAAAACCCAAAAATCAAACAAATCTAGAATATACATAACTAAATCCCCTATCCTGACTATAGAAAGCTCTAAACCCTCCATTACAAAATGCAAAGTCTCCATTTTAGGAAAAGCATAAAATAATAATTCTTTAGAACTATATAGATATTATTTATAAATCAACTTAGCTAAACCTCTATCAAAATATCCCTCTATAAACTAATTGAGAATTCCCCTTAGCATAGTTAAGCAATGATAGAAACACTTTAGTCCATACAAGTGTAACTTGATGAACCCAAACCTATGACAACATTCATTGGATCCTTAGAAATGGTTTTACCTATAGTTTCATTACCATTTGAAGACTAGGACCCACCTATGTTTATCACCACATAGATTAATCAAACTTGAATCAAAAGAGTGATGATTGACTATGGGGTTAGTATTAATATTATCTCCTCACATGAGTTTAAAAAACTACAAATTTTGAAAATGGTTTTAGTTCAATACCTAGTAGTATTGTGAGCTTTTAATGATACAATGGCTCCTACATTAGAAACCATTATCCTACCCATCTATCTAGGTTCTTATGTTCTTAAATTTTTTTTATGTCATAGAAGGAGAATTCCAATATAATATCCTCTTAGGGTGCCCTTAGATAAATGATATGTGTCATGTTCCATCCAATTTACATCAATGTATCAAATTAAAAAATGAGGACCAAGTCCACATCATCCCTACTAATCTAAATCCATTTAAAATTCTCAATCTAACCTTTTGACCCAATGATATTTTACTCCCTCTAAAAAGAAAAACCCCATCACTGTTATCCAATGAAGCATTGACTAGTTTGACAATCCCTTCATCACACTCTCTGATAAGGCTCATTTTAAATCCATAATATGAGAGTACTAGTTACTATCACTTAACACCCTTCCCACTCCTCAAGAGTATGGTCATCATGATAAACCCTATGACTACTATCCTAACTTTAGGACTGTTGTTCCTTTTGGGCCCCCTTTCTTATAGACTCATTTAGTATATGGAGGGATTGATTAATCATCCTTATATATTGATATCCTATACCAAGCTAAACCATTTTCCTCAAACTTCTCATTCTTGGATAAACCATGCTTTGCTCAAATGTATTTACAATGATGCACCTGGAAAGGCTTTGGTATGGGGTGTTACGATCAAAGAACACATAATGCTACATTAGTATATTTTAGGAAACCACATGAAAAACATGGTATGGTATTTAACAAAACTCGTAAAGCCATTATTGAAGTCACCCCTGTATCTGATCCTGAAGAGAATGTCATAGTGTCATCCTCTAACATTTTCCCTAAAATGGATGATGTCATGTCCATCCCCCCAAAAAAAATTTAGTCAATATTATAACCCTATAACCTCTTCATATCAATGGTGAAACTAAATCCATAACCCTTACCTATCTTGATATGGTATTATATGATTTTCCTACCATTACTTTTATTTAGTGTTAAGATGATGAGTCTATCCTAACTTACTTAGGCACTAAGAAATTGTACTTGTATAATTCCCTACCATTTAAAACATATAGTTTTATAAATGAATATACCATATACATTAACATATGGTCCTAGGACACCCCACACATCATTAAATTTAGTAAATCTATAAACCATTATGATCATCAAGACTTCACCACCTTCTTGGTAGACCATAGTGAGGCCTTTTCTTGGTTGCATAGTGACATGCAAGGTATAGACCCTACTATTTCTGTTCATAATATTATCACTATCCAAGAAGCTAAATCAGTGAAGCAAAAGATAAAAAAGATATACCCTTGTATTACACTCTTAGTCAAGGAGGAGTTATAATGCCTCTTATCTATTAATTTCATTTAGCCAATTGATTACCCATAATGGGTGTCTAATATTGTGCCTATCAAAAAATGCATGGGGGGCCTCCATCTTTGTATTAATTTTCAATACCTAAAACTCGCTTGTCCTAAAGATGACTTTCCTCTTCCTAACATTGATCAACTAGTGGACCTAATGGTAGGCAAAAAAATGTTGTCACTTATAGATGGATTTTTTGGATATAATCAAATCCTTATTACCCCAAAGGACTAATTTAAGACTCCCTTCATTACTCCCTGGGGGACATTTTTCTATAAAGTTATACCCTTTGGCCTAAATAATACAGGATCCACCTGGTAAAGAGTTATAACTTACATCTTTCGTGATATAATCCATAAGATTATTGAATATTATGTGGAAGACCTTATCAATAAATCAAAGCTCTAAAAATACCATCTCTCTATTCTCAAAGTAATGTTTGACCATCTAATCTAATTATGTGTCTATCTCAACTCTAAAAAGTATGTTTTCAGAGTCTTGACTAGTAAGCTCTTAGGTTTTATCATTTACATCTATGGTATATAATTTGATCCCACTAATATTAGGGATATTATAGATATTCCACCCCTATCCAACCTTAAGCAACTTTGTAGCCTACAAGGAAAATTGCAATCTATTCAACATTATATCTTCTATCTATCTAATCGATGTCAATCATTCCATCACCTTTTGAGGAAGTATACCTAATTCATATAGGATTATAATTGTTAAGAGGCCTTTGAATCTTTCAAGATATATCTTATATCCATAATAGTTCTTATTCCTCCCAAATAAGGGAAACCTTTCTTATTATATATTTCAATCATGAATCACACTCTAAGGGCTATGCTTGCCTGTCGTGATGAGCAACATAGAGAATAGGTAGTGTATTACATGAGTCATACTTGCATTGAATATGAGACATGCTCTACACACATAAAAACTTCATCTAGATTTAGTTTTTATGGCTTCTAAGCTTTACCACTATCTTTTTAATCACAATACCTACATAATTATGAGTATGACCCCCTTAAGTTTATGCATATGAAGCCTTACTAGAATCAATGTATAGCCAGGTGACTCATGCTTTTAGCAAAATTTATTCTAGATTTTCTCCATCAAAAGTCATTTAAATGCTAAATAATAACTGATTAGTTGTTGAGGCACCTCTTATAGGTGGTTATCCATCTAATTTTGAATTCCTAGATGAATATATCACTTAGACATCTCAAGTGGATCTTAATTATTCTTTGATGGATCAAAATGTGAGCGTGGGGGATAATATAATTATTTTGATACCTCCAAAGGGTGATCCTATGCATTTATCTCTCAATCTTGATTTTTATTCCACTAATAATATGGTAGAGTATGAAGCCTTGATTATAGGTCTCCAAAATGCTTTAACCCTAGGTGATAAGTTGTTTTGTATCTATGGAGATTATCAATTGGTTGATAATTAGATCAATGACATGTATCAGTGTAAGAATGACATCCTCCATAAGTATAAAATGTTAGTAGATCAATTATTAGCTTATTTTGATCATTATGCCATCCAAGTCACTCCTTGGTCAACCGACAATTCCATGGATACCATGGCCTCCCTAGTTTCCTTTATCCCATCCTCCCCTCAAAAATCTAATTTTTTTGTGATAATAAAAAAAATTAACCATCCATATTATACTATAACCCATTTACCTTCTATCCATAATATTTAAGAAAATTTCTTGGATTTTTGGTACACATAGATGTTCAATTACTTGTCCAAGGGTATTATCCCTCTTGATTTATCTAAGAATGATAAGCATGATTTTTAGTAGTAGACCACCCATTATGTTATACTAGAGGGTGCTCTCTATAATAAAAGATTTAATTTTCTAATCCTTTGATGTCTTTAAAACTCTAAGGCTACTCTCACAATCCAAGAAATTCATGATGGGTTGTGTGGGGAAACTTTAGCAGTCTTGTTGTTGCTAAGAAAATTCTTAAAATATGTTACTATTGGCCTACTTTAAATTTGGATTTTTATGAATATGTTAATTAATACATGAAATGAAAACACCATGATAATCTCTTTCACCTTCATGGTAATGCATTACAAGTGGCCCAAGACTTTTGGCCATTTTCTTAGTGGGGGTTAGATATTATAAGATAAATCAATCCCAAATTTTCCTAATGATACAATTTTATCATTAACTCCATATAATACTTCACTAAGTGGGTGGAGACCATTCCCCTTATTTCAACCAAAACAAATAATATTATTGATTTTATTAATCATAATATTATCTATCGCTTCGGTGTTCCTCATAAGATAATTATAGATAATGGAAAATATTTTAAAAATAAGCAAGTCCAAAGACTTTATGACTATTTTGAAATTAATCTAACATTTTCTTTACCTTATTATCCATAAGCTAATGGACAATATAAAGAGTTTAATAAATCCCTAATTAAAATGATAACTAAAGTAGTTACTAAGGCTGGGAAAAACTAGCATCTTCATATTCCCTTCATCTTATGGGCTTATTGTACTAGATTTCAAAACTCTACAAGTGCTATACCTTTTTATTTGGTATATGGCACATAAAAATATAGATTCCTTCTCTTTGGATTTCTCATAAAGACATCATTTCTAAATAGGACTATTTCCAAGAGCATTTAGCATAGTTTGAACTTTTAGATGAGTTTCGATCCATGGCCCTCAACCATCTCCATGTATATCAAGAAAGAATAAAATTTGTATTTAATAAACATCTAAAAAAATGAGAATTTAACATTGGTGACCTTATCCTTAAATAAAATTAGCATGTAACAAATATGGAAAAGATTAAAAGAGGAAAATTTCTTTGAATTGGCTTGGACCATATATTATCACTCATAAATACAGATTTGGGGCATATGATTTGGCCTCTCTTGAGGGAAAACCAAAATGTGAGACTCTTAATGCTTTGCATATTTGTCTTTTTTATTGTTAATAAATTTAAAACAAACTATAGTTATTAGGAGTTCTCCTCCTTTGGTCTCAGAACAACTTAAATTTACATCTCCCATCACCCACAAAATACCTAATAATGATAAAGAATCATGTGGATATCTGGAAACATGCCTATCCTACCTTAAATATGGACATCTTGGATATATTCATAGCATGCTCTAAATGGATAAGCTTTTCCTACAATAGGAAAGAGCCCCAAATCGTTATTTTTAAAAAATCACTCACCTAAAAAGGTTTATTTTAGGGATAGAAATATTGTCTCATGTAAATAAGCTTGAATCTAGCCTTGGTTACCTTAATTGAAAATAAAAAATATGGGATAAAAATATATATCAAAATAAAAGGGAAAAAGTATAGACTACTCCCTCAAAGGACATCTATCCATAAAAAGGCATTAAAATCATAAACTATTCCCTTGAAGGATAGTTTTTTAGGTATATATCCTAAATTATAGACCACTCCCTTAAAGGATGGCTATTTAAAATATCAAGTACAATGGAAAACTTCCTAAATTTCTCAATGTTTTAAATCATGCCTATAAAAATAAAAATCCTTGAGGATAAATCTAAAATATCCCAAGAAAGCTTCCCACATTGATCAAATTTCTCCAAAATTGTGGACTTCCTACATTGATCAATATACATGAAAGGTTTTAATGTTAGCTTTATATCTTTAAAAACATGACATGAGACTTATATTTATAAAAACATAGGATTTTACTTATATCATGTAAAAATAAAATCTATATTAATTCCCTTCTAAAAGGTCATGAACTTCATTGGCATAGGGTTGTTTAAAGTCATTATTAATAGTAAATGAAGGATGCACATGCAAATGCAATAAGTTGTTTATCTTTGGTTAAATTCCAAGCCATTCAAGAGTCATGTATGCCTCCTTTATTATTTTTCATAATCATCAATTTTTTTAAAATATAGTCAAATCTCATAAATACAATAATTAATCACTATAATACCCCATTATTACCATCCATAATAACATAAAAACAACAAAATTAAAAGATACATCATAATCACATAATTAATCCATAACCATGGTGAAAAATTAAATACATCGCATTATCTAAAATTTATAAATCACATCACACCAAATATAAAAATATAAAATGCTCACTCATGATCAAAATATGGAGTCTTTATATATAATAAAAGTTTCAAAGTATAATATACAAAATGGCTCTTTGGCCAGTAAAAATATAACAAGTGGATTTATGTTCGATATAATGATAAACTATGTCTAATCGATAAAAAAGATGAAACTCAAGTGGATTTTATTCAATCCTTCATTGGCTCCTCTATCTCCATCCATGACACCTCCCCCCATACCATGCTCCCCAATCTAGGTGTGCCACCCTCTAATCATCAAGATTCTCTTGCCTATGTCAGAATGTAAGTCACATACCAAGGTACCTCTGGTAGCTTCTCTATAATAATTCTATCATAGTATCATAGTTATGCATTGGTACCTATATAATATCATTATCCCTCCATACCCTATGTTGGTCCCTACTCCTCGTATGCCTTTCTGACCTACCACCACCATAGCTCCTCCCTTTAGAATATCCCTCTCTACCCTATACCTATCATGATCCTACAATGCATGATCATGACCCCTATGCAAATCTCTAGCTAGACATATAATCCATCATGGATCCTCTATACCTCTACCAAAGTCACCTATAGTGTGGGCGCCTAAACCTATAATGCATCTTTCTCTATCCTTAGTACATCATGCTCTACAAAAATCCCTTGAATATATATCTCTATACTCTTCCTCTATTGGCTCCTCCTCCCCAACCTCCTCCATCTCCACATTTGCTACATCTTATCAAGGCTATACTACTCTCTCTTACCTCACTCCTATCTGATCTAACCACCATAAAAAATGTTACAAAGTAGTTCCTACATCATCCAAATATAAAAAAGTTGGGTCCTCTTCTAGCCCTACTTTTGGCTCAGTATAATGGGCCTCTATTAACCTAGTCTCTATGTCATCCATCCTATATAATTGAGGTGCATTTGGGACACCCTACATTAACCCAAATTGTCTCTACACCCTCTCAAACTAGAAGTAATATAGGTGATCCAATATCTATCCTCATAGGCACATGTTTAGTTATCTCCTTGATATCTCTCTCTCCACCCATGGCCATGCTAGAAACCCTAGATACAGTCTCTAAATAACATCTCCCTCCTAAAATCTATACAACACCCATTAATAGTATTTTAGGCCTCATATAACTCCACATATATAATTTATAACAAGGTCTTCCTTCCACTAAAGGAATCCCATGCTATATGTTAGATGATGCCAACATGCCCATAGAGTGCCAATTAGGTGCACCACCCTAATATGCTCATACACCCAACACTATAGAATAAAAGTAACATCAAAACCAAACTACTCTTGTGTCCTCCAACCACACAAATCCCTATATACATATGCTAAAAGAGTAGGATCCCATGCAAATATTATGTAATGCTCCCATATATCCACTATTACACATATCAAACTATAGTGAAATCAATATCCCCCTAAATTTGATAATGCATAGTAGGAGATAATTAGCATCATCATATCCATCACCAATCTCATACTCAACCGAGTACTCCACATACTCCAAGTAGATCTCCCATGAACTTGCAACAACCTGCAACTCAAATGATCTTATTTACCATGTATAACTTCTCCCTAATCTTGCAACAACCTGTAGATCAACCTATTTTTACAATTGGAAGGATCTCCCTTGCCTTCCTCTATTGCTCTTTGATGTGTTGTTGTCATCTTTGATCCTGCTGCCACCTGCAGATCTCCTTTGACCTCGCGCACACACACACCATGCAGATCTCCAAACGTGGCCTTGCACACCTGCTGACCAAGATCCTACATACATGAAGAACCCTTCTGATTCTCCAAACCAGCACCCACACTTGGCACTGCTGTGGAACTAGGAAGAACACCCCTTGCTCTCTTCCCTTTGAAGGAGCTAACCTTGCTCAACTCAACTAGCACAACTTTTACAATACAGCCCATGAGTCTATTATATAGATCTCATGCAAACAATAATTAGACATCCAATTACAATAATTAGATCTACAGCTCAAGTCTAAAATTGGCCTTTGACATGCAAATAATCAGTTCGTTAACTAACTGTCTATGAACAAGCAGTTCTGGAATCACACAGGCGACCAACATCGATCCCTGTCTGCCTAGAGGTGATCGACGTCGGCCAATCCCTGATCGACATCAGTTGCTCTTCTCACTGTATATGACCGACATCGACTGATCAGACCGACGTCGGTTGCTCTTCAACTTAGCAACCTCTCAGCAACCTCCTCCATGTCTACATCAGTGAAGCTTTTAGCTCCACAACCTAACAATCTCCCACTTGGAGATAAACAGATGCACTGTACCTATACCTGTACACCATCTAATTTATTTCTTGGCTTGTATCCCTCTTCAAGCTCAATCCTAAAGACCAACCACCACACATCCTGTGATGCAACACCTGTCATCCAAGTAACCTGCCACATCTGAAGTACTTGACCTTGCATAGCATGAATCCTTGTTGCTGGTCCCTCTCAGATACCTGAGAACCCACTGAACCACTTTCCAGTGCTTCCTTCCCGGATTGACTACAAACTTTTTGACAGCACCCATTGCTTGGGCAAACTCAGAGAGTACACGTGTACTCAAGCTCATCATGTGATTAGGGACCCTATTATGTGAACTGTCCATCCATAGGTGTGCTGCCCTGTTCTGCATCCTGCACTACCTTCACACAATCATCCTGTGACAACATCAACTTGTGATCTCCCTGTCTCTAGGATTACTCATGCCAAAGAATTTTGCTGCTTCCAAATCCTTCATGGCAAACCACTGAACTAACCTTACCTTTAGCTTAGCAAAACCCTGTATGTCTGAACCTTCAGCTAGCATACCATCCACATATAGTAACAGGATAATGTTGCGACCATCATCCAACCTGGTAAGACAAACACAATGGTTACAATGACACTGACTAAAGCCATGCTTTGTCATCCACCTGTCAAACATGTACCACTGTCCTGCAACTTCCTCAAGACCATATGACCTGGCCTTCCGTCTCACGTATTCATTCTCTCTATTCTTTAACCAAGGAATCCATTTGTCTCTCAGTGCTTTCTTCTGGCTGGCAACCCTACCAAATATCTCATTTGGTTATGCATCCTAGAAATCAAATTCCTCATCCATGCCATGCTCCCATTGTTTCCTGGATCCTTCATGCTTTGTAGTGAGCAATGAGTATAAAGAAGAGGAACAACGAATTTGAGGCTTACTTACCCTTTCAGTCCTCCATATGGGCATTTGAGACTCCTTGACAGCTTGCTATCTGCCCAAAATCTATTTCAATGACTAACCTCGATCACCACACAGTCTGCATCTGACCAACATCGGTTCCATGCGACTGTCTAGGTCACCGACACTGGTTATCCTACTGACATCGGTCTCCACCTGCCTGACACCACTGACTCCTCTAGTCTACACATGACTGACATCGGTACCTGTTTGTTCGATGCTGATTCCTCATGACCGATGTTGGTACCTGTGTTTGCCTGTGAGTGATGACTTTTTACCTGCGAGCTTACTTTGAATTAAAACCCTATCCAAACTACCCTGCTCAGAGGTATCCAACCCCATCCACTAATCTTTGTCTGTCATCTCCTCCAAGAACACCAAGGCTTTCCAGTTCTTAAGTTTGTCAAAGACATCTGACTTCCTCTTAAGAACATGCATCTCCTTCTTGCTCATGTGACCAAGCCTACAAAGCCACGTCTTCACAACAGAAGAAGAATTAGTAATATAAGTAGATAGATAAAAGATACCTACTTTCTTACCACCTACTAATTCAAGTGCATCTGTTGTGAGAGTTTCTGTGCATCTCTCATCACCCAAATTTCTTGAAGCAATTAACCGCATCTTCAAGACTGGGACCTACATGACCTTCTTTAACACCCATGTGTTGGTCGCCTGCAATTTCAACATCACTTCCCCTTTGCCAACCATGTGACAAGGCTCACTAACCCCTCTATTTCGGGTTGCATGGAAAGAGGTAACATAATCTATAAACCAAGATTCTACTTTATCCAAGGAACATCCCAAAACATCCTATGTAACAACACCTGCAATATCTGCTTCTTCAGTTTCTTCATGCCGATCCGCTACCAACCAACAATCTTTCTTTACCTGCTTTTTCTTTTCATAACACCATAATTGACCATTCATGCTTTTCAATTCTTCCATTCTTAGTGTACTTTATTTTGCTGTTGTTATACTCCCACTCAATTAGAAACCCCTGAGAGTGACCTGTAACCAAACACAAACCTGCTCCCTGCAACCTTAGCTTTGATACCAACTGTTAGGAACCCAAGGAAGCACAATTGATTACCAAGCAACTACATGCGGAATTAAACCAGAATCACAAGTAACTAGAATTCAGAAATAACACAGAATATGAGAGACAATACTCAATTGTATTAATACTCTTCCAAAAGGAAATACAACAAAGAAGATGCCACAGTATTCTTCCTTACACACCTCTATGGCTCACACACCTCTAGGGAATAAACAGTAAATCTCTTCAAGAGCTCACTCTCTCTCTTACGGTCCCAACACACAACTCAAACACAGAGTTGGTGTTCACCTCCACCAGCCAGTAACAACACCGCCAGTCAACCAGTCAGTAACAATACTGCCAGTACACCGAGTATACACACATACTCAACTGAGTACTCCACGTACTCCAAGTAGATCTCCCATGAACTTGCAACAACCTGCAACTCAAATGATCTTACTTACCATGTAGAACTTCTCCCTGATCTTGTAACAACCTGCAGATCAACCTGTTCTTACAATTGGAAGGATCTCCCTTGCCTTCCTCTATTGCTCTTTGATGTGTTGCTATCACCTTTGATCCTGCTGCCACCTGTAGATCTCCTTTGACTTCGCACACACACACCATGCAGATCTCCAAACGTGGCCTTGCACACCTGCTGACCAAGATCCTACATACATGAAGAACCCTTATGATTCTCCAAACCAACACCCACACTTGGCACTACTATGGAACTAGGAGGAACACCCCTTGCTCTCTTCCCTCTGAAGGTGCTAACCTTACTCAACTCAACTAGCACACCTTTTACAATACAACCCATGAGTCTATTATATAGATCTCATGCAAATAATAATTAGACATCCAATTACAATAATTAGATCTGTAGCTCAAGTCTAAAATTGGCCCATCATGGTAATCTCCTTAGTCATTTACAAAAATTTCCCTGTGGCTATATCCCATCATTATATTAATGCTACTAGTATCCCCATCCCCACATCTCTATGCACTCGATGATAGTTTTACAAACCTCCCAAACTCGCATCTTCTAGATGCCCCTAGTCATTATCCATTTTATTATGTAACTGATCTAAAAGTGGTAGAACATAGTCCCACATCATAAGTTGAGTTCATGCTTGTAAGTGTAGGTCAGATTTAGTGTTTTTTATTTCCTATGTTCCTAAGTTTTCTTAATTTTTTTCTATCCTAGTCTCAATCATCATTGATCTTTCATGATAGATATCAATCCTTTAAGATCAATGCCAATTATGTATTGATTGACATCTATTGGTAGGCAATCAACATCAATAATTAGAGATTGACATTGATCCCTATGCATCTACTCATCATATTTAATAACATATAAATAATCTAACTAAAATAAAAATTATCTAAAATATTCTAAATAATATGAAAAACTACAATAATTCAAAACAAAATCTATAAACTTTCTAAAAATTTAACTATTTCAAGCAATTCTTCAAAATTCAACAAAATCCATAAAACATGTAAAAATTCAAAAACTTAGAAAAAATCAATGCCTACCTCACCATGAGATTGTCACCTCCTCCTCTGCATACTTTCACTCACCTCCATCATTAAAATTTAACTCTGACATGTAGATGGGTGTCATGTTTTTTGGCTCTTGATCACATGATTTCAATTGTAAATGAGTGTCTAAGACATTAGGCATAATATTTATATCCCTTTTGGATCGATGTCAATTCTATTGTGATTAGAACTTATTCTATGGAATCAACATCAATATTATGGATTGATATCAATTTAATCTATTTAACTTGGTTTTTGTGTCACTTGTAAAATTTTTGCATCCCTCCAGTCTTGACCCAAGGCATCTTATGTTATCTTTAATTACAACTATCACATTACTTGTTACCCAACATTATTAGCTAGTGGACATAAATCCCTTGGTGGTCCTGTCAGGATATGAAACACCGAAAGCACACAATTGATTACCAAACCAAGCAACTTAATATGCAAAAATTAACTAGAATCACAAGTAACTAGAATTTAGAATAACACAGAATATGAGAGACAATACACAACTTGTATTAATACTCATACAAAAAATAATACAATAAAGAAGATGCCACTTCTTCTCCACCACCTCTTTAGAGGTTTCCCACACCTCAAGTGAACAGTAATTCTCTCCTCAAAGCTCTCTCTCTCAGGTCCCAAGACACAACTCAAACACAGAGTTGGTGTTCACCTCTAGTGCTCCACGCACACCACAAGTGCTCCATGCACTCCACAAGTACTCAAGGTACTTCAAGTAGATCTCCCATGAACCTGCAATAACCTGCAGCTTAATAGACCATACTTATGGAAGGGACTGCCTTGCCTTCCTCTCTGCTCTATTTGAGTACACACCTATACTCCAAGTAGATCCTACCTGATTCTACTCCCTATTGTGTTGATGTCCTATCTGATCTTGCACACTTGCAAATCAACCTGGTTCTGCACACCTGTGAAACTTGACCTTGCACACACATACACTTGCAGATCAATGATCTTACTTACATGCAGATCTCCTATAAATGCCATGCTCCCCTGATGACCAAGATCATACATACATGAAGAACCTTGTTGATTCTCCAATCCAGCACCGACACCTGGTACTGTGGCACTAAGAGGAACGCACCATTGCTCTACCTCTCTCTGAAGGAGCTATTTTCTCTCTTACTCCCTAGCACAAGTTTTCAATACAACCATGAGTCTATTATATAGATCTCATCCAAACAATAATTAGACATCTAATTACAATAATTAGATTTGCAGCTATGAGTCTAAAATTGGCTCTCATCATGCAAACACTTGGTTCATTAGCTAACTGCCCGTAACATCCATAGTCTGAACCACACAGGTGACCGACATCAGTCCCTGTCTCCCTGGGGGTCACCGACACCGGGTGATCTTTGACTGATGTTAGTTGCTTCCTGTCTCCTACCTGCCGTCGTCGGTTAGCCTGACCGATGCCGGTGTCTGTGACACTCCGCAACTCTTCTACAACCTCCTCCGTGTCTGTATCAGTGAAACTTTTAGCTCCACAACCTAACAATCTCCCACTTGGAGATAAATAGCTTCACTGTACATGTACCTGTACTCCATCTAATTTATTTCCTGGTTTGTATCCCTCTTCAAGCTTAATCCTGAAGACAACCCACCACACATCCCGTGGTGTACCTCCTGTCATCCGAGTACCCTGCCACATCTAAACCTACAAACCCATGTAGTGAAGTCCTGACCCTGCATAACATGAATCCCTACTACTGGTCCCTCTCAAATACCTGAGAACCCACTTCCCCGAATTGGCTCCTAACTCTCTAACAACTCCCACTGCATGGGAATACTCAGGTCTATACCAGACCTCATGTGATTTTGGACACTGTACTTGTCTAGCCCTTAGTGTGCTCTGGCTCTGCATCCTAAACCTTGCGAACACCTAATTCACATCAGCTCCCACTAGAGACAAAATCAACCTGTGATCTCCATGTCTCCCATGTCAAAGAATTTCACTGCTCCAAACTCCTCATGACATGCCACTGAACTAACCTTACCCTTAGCTCAGCAAAACCTTGTATGTCTGAACCTGTACCAAGTTCATCCTCCACATACAGCAACAGAATAATGTTGTGACCATCATCCACCTAGTAAGACAAACACAATGGTTATACTGACATTGACTAAAGCCCTACTTTGTCATCCACCTGGTACCACCTGTCAGTCCTATCCCACTGTCCTGTAGCTCCCTCAAGACCATATGCCTGGTCTTCCATCTCACGTGTCTGTTCACTCTATTCTTCAACTGAGGAATCCATTCATCTCTATGCTTTTGTACCGGCTAGCAACCCTACCAAAACTCCCATTTGGTTCTGCATCATATCCCTACCATGCTCCCACCTATTTCCTGGATCCTTCCTACTCTACAATCAACAACGAGTATAAAGGAGAGGAACAACAAATTTGAGGGCCTACTTACATCTTCAGTCCTCTGTATGGGTGTTTGAGACTCCTTGACAGCATGCTGTCCACCCAAAATCCATTACAGTGATCGACCTTGATCACTCCATAGTTTGCATCTGACTGACGTCAGTTCCCATGCGTCTGTCCCTAACTACCAACCCTACCGACATTGGTGTCCCTATTGTCGACGTCGATCCTTCTGACTGACATCAGTCTTACCTACTTTCGATGCCGGTCCTCCTAACCGATGTCGGTCTTACCCTACCTGACATCACCAGCTTCGGTCTGCACAAGATCGACATCGGCACCTATTTATTCAATGCCAGTTCCTCCTAACCAATGCTGGTACCTATGTTTGCCCGTGAGTGATGACTTTTTACCCACGAGCTCCTTTGAATCAAAACCCATGTCCAAACTACTCTACTCAGAAGTATCCAACACCATCCACTGGTTTCTGTCTGCCATCTCCTCCATAAACACCAAGGCTTTCCAGTTCTTAAGCCTATCAAATATATCTGTCTTTCACTTAAGAACATGCATCTCATTCCTGCTCATGTGACCAAGCCTATGAAGCCACGTCTCCACAATAGAAGAAGAATTAGTAATATAAACAAGTAGATAAAGAGTACCTATTTTCTTACCATCGGCTAATTCAAGTGCATCCACTGTGAGAGTTCTTGTGCATCTCTCATCACCCAATCTTTCTAAAGAAATTAGCCATATCTCTAAACCTGGGACCTGCATGACCTTCATCAACACCTATGTGTTGGTTGCCTGCAATTTTAGCTTCACTTCCCCTTTGCCAATTCTTTGGCAAGGCTCACCAGCTCCTCTACCTGGGGCTGCATGGAAAGAGGCAACCAAATCTTTTGTCCAAGATTCAACTTTATCCAAGAAACCTCCCAGAGCATCCTGTGCCACATAACCTACAACATCTGCTTCTTCAGTTTCTTCATACTGATCTTCCACAAATCAACAATATTCTTTTACCTGCTCTTTCTTTCCATGGGACCATAGGTGACCATCTGTGCTTTTCAACTCCTCCATTCTTAGCTTACTTTCATCTGCCATTGCTCTACTCCCACTCAATCAGAAACCCCTGAGAGTGACCTATAACCAAACACAAAACCTGCTTCTTGCAACCTTGGCTCTGATACCACTTGTCAGGATATGAAACACCAGAAGCACACAATTGATTACCAAACCAAGCAACTTAATATGCAGAAATTAACCAGAATCACAAGTAACTAGAATTCAAAATAACATAGAATATGAGAGACAATACACAACTTGTATCAATACTCATACAGAAAAGAATACAATAAAGAAGATGCCACTTCTTCTCCACCACCTCTTCAGAGGTTTCCCACACCTCAAGTGAATAGTAATTCTCTCCTCAAAGCTCTCTCTCTTAGGTCCAAACACACAACTCAAACACAGAGTTGGTGTTCACCTCCAGTGCTCCATGCACACCACAAGTGCTCCACGCACTCCACAAATACTCAAGGTACTTCAAGTAGATCTCCCATGAACCTGCAATAACCTGTACCTCAATAGACCATACTTATGGAAGGGACTGCCTTGCCTTCCTCTCTGCTCTATCTGAGTACACACCTGTACTCCAAGTAGATCCTGCCTGATTCTGCTCCCTGTTGTGTTTATGTCCTATCTAATCTTACACACCTACAAATCAACTTAGTTCTGCACACCTATGAACCTTGACCTTGCACACACATACACCTATAGATCAATGATCTTACTTACCATGCAGATCTCCTATAAGTGCCATGCTCACCTGATGACCAAGATCATACATACATGAAGAACCCTGTTGATTCTCCAATCCAGCACCCACACTTGGTACTATGGCACTAGGAGGAATGCACCATTTTTCTACCTCTCTCTGAAGGAGCTGTTTGCTCTCTTACTCCCTAGCACAAGTTTCCAATACAACCATGAGTCTATTATATATATCTCATCCAAACAATAATTAGACATCTAATTACAATAATTAGATCCACAGCTATGAGTCTAAAATTGGCTCTCATCATGCAAACACTTGGTTTGTTAGCTAACTGCCCATAACATCTGCAGTCCGAACCACACAGGTGACCGACATCGGTCCCTGTCTGCCTGGGGGTCACCGACGTTGACTGATCTCTGACCAATGTCAGTTGCTTCCTGTCTCTTACCTGCCGTCGTCAGTTGGCCTGACCGACGCCGGTGTCTGTGACACTCTGCAACTCTTCTGCAACCTCCTCCGGGTCTGCATCAGTGAAGCTTTTAGCTCCACAACCTAACAGGTCCCATAGCCTTTGAGAGGTCTACAATCATTTCAAATTCTACCCCCTATAGATCTTGAAAGTGTACCTCATCTTGAGAGTAACTATATCTAGGTATCGCACATGTACCAAACACACTAGATGCTTTAGTCAGCCCATCTTATCCTTTGTCCTCTTGATTACCTTCAATTGAGACCACTTATTCATAATTAGGGAAATATGTTACTTGTTTTCCTTGGGGAATATATATTTAGATATCCTATATATTGTTAGTGTAACATTGTACTTCATTGTTATCCTTGTGTCTTTAACTCTCATTTGTTATCTACCTTCTCCATTACCACCTCATTTTTAAACCCATCTCTTCCTTGTCATCCTTCATCAACTCCTAGTTTGAGGGGGGATACCTATTCATATAAACTTGGGGTATTATAATTCTCTTATTTTTTGTCTCATGATAGGTTATTATAAACCACTCAACAAAAAGGGGCAAATGTAGGCAGTAGGATTTATCACAATAATATTTGTGTTAATCTATGTCTTAGGTCCCCTTTCTTTTTTATCCCTATTTCACCCCATGTAAATATATAATTACCCTTTTACCATTTACCTTATGTAATTAAGTTTTATTAATTACTTTCACTTAAGTAAATTAATTTAACTAGTTGCCTACTATAAAATCTAAATAAATATACCCAAATCAAAATATAAGGTAGGTTGTTTTAATGACCCACAACCCCCTTATAATCCCAAAATTATTTAAATAACTTAGGGCTTAATTTGAATTCTCAGTTAAAACCCTTCCAACAAATTTGATAATTTTAGCCTAAATCATTGCTGATTCCCACAATTGATGTCAATTTTATTGCATCAACATCGATTAGCCACAAGCCCCCTAGGCCAAGGATAGATTTCATGTGCTTTTAATTACATTGTAATATTGACAAAATTTATATGGAGTATTAGTTAGTAAATTATTAATTTACTAGAAGATTTTACACCTACATCAACTCATCAACATCCATCCACATATCAAGAATCATCCTATCAACTTTGCATTCTACCCTAGGTTAGAAGCATTGTAAATGTTAGTCTATCATTTATTTTAGCAATTTATTCTATCTATTGTGTTATTTTATATTTAGTTTTATCTATATAATTAGTGTTATAACATCCTTATTCATCTTGAGACATCCTAAAACCATCTTAAATCTTGTTAAAACCATCTTTTAAATCCATATCTTGAGAGCCTTGTTTGCACTAATAGAATCAACATCAATTCCCTGAATCAACATTGATCCTATAGATTAACATAGATCTCTACTAAAATCCACTCTATTTGCAACCCAAATCCCTTTCAATTAGCATTTTTTAGATCACTATTTATTAAAGACATGGGTTTCTTGTAGATGACTCTACCTAGAGTTATTCACAATGTGGTTACTATCCAAGATTTTTCCATAGTTTTGCAACCTCTTTTCTCAAACCAAAATAACATTGCCTTCAAACTAGACATTTGTGTTATTATTTTCACCCCCACCTTAGAATCCATTACTGATCATATAGAAGCAATTCAAGCTAAAGAGGGCATTGGTAAAGATTATTGGAACATCCACTTTTCTAATCTCCATCCAATGAACATAGATTAAATATTAAATCATTTCATTTTATTATCTATATTTTTAAATGCTTTATTATAATTTCATTTTTTATATTTATCTTCATGAGTACTAATATAGTGGCCTAACATCCTTACAATGAATTTTACCACTTCTTGGGACTAGTCTCATAGTAGGTAGCTCACTCATATATCATATTAATCAATATTTTTCTAGTTGTCTATTTTTGCATGTAATCCTTCCAAGATAAAAAAGAGTTCTCAAATCATCAAATAAATGGTGTGTGATCCTTTCTAAAAATAGGTAGTATTAAAAACCTTGTATCTTATTTTACATTTTTAATTAGTTTATTTTATATAAAAAATGAACAAAAATACTTTAAACATCTAATACAAATTCTATAGGTCTTGGTTTTAATGACCCAAATGCTTCTAATCAAAATTTGACATCTTATTTTCCTCTACATTGAAGGACTTATAATGCAACTCATTTTTATTATACTGCTTGTAATGCTCATGCAATGGTTAAAAATTCTAAACCTTATGCATATTATGGAAAATATGGGCATTGTATTTATAAATTTTTAAAATTGCATCCAAGCCAATATTATGGTAAATCCATGCATGACACTTTGCACTATTAGAAAATGACTAAAGTTACTACCTCTAAGATTAAAACTATTTAGATTCCTAAAAATGATGGATCTTCTAGAGACTTTGATGTGTCTTCATGTGATGCTTCTTCAATTTCTTCTCAATGCATATATTTTTCTAGAAACACATCTTATTTGTATCCATTTTGACTAACTAAATATCTTTCATTATATTTCTTGAGTTTTGTTGCATAAGATATATGCTTTGATTATGTTGACCAATTTTTTTCATACAGGATATCACACTTTCTGATATAATTTATATTTATTCCAATAAAAAAATTTACATATATTTTTATTACATTATGTGTGTAGATTGTATTTTTTGGCATATTTGTTACTTAAATTAAGATTTTGGTGTTACCTTTTTTGTTTTATAGGTTTTTGTGGATCATTTCTCCTTCTTGTTGGTGATTTTTTCATTAAAAATTGATCACATTATTTGAAGAGGATTCTTAAAGATTTTTCATGATCACACTTTCATCCTTGTAAATTTTGGTGGCACATTCTCTTCTTATTTTCTCTCAAAATATTGTAATCCTATTGAAGGAAGTTTTTATTAAGGGGGAGTATCATGTAGTTTCAACTCCCTTCCTTATTTCTAAAAAAAATCTATTTTATAACCCCAAATTAAGCTTAAGAGAGAGTGTTGGAGAATTAACCTTAATTTGGGTTTATCCTATGGGTTTGTAGGATTATCCTAAGTCTTATGTGTATATGCATTTATTATATTTATAAATGCAATTTATTCTATCTTTTTGATGTGTCACTCACCTCTTTATTCCACTTTTTGAATTTGGAGTTGCGTGTAACTCCTCTCCCCTCATATGGCACACACATTATCCTCACTTGTAATAGGATTAGTGACACTTAACATACATGTTAAAACTTGTACATATAACTACTTATTCCTCCTAGATCTAATTATTGAGCTCTTTCCCTCCTCTCTTCATTCCTTTTCATAGTTCTACAATATTTCACTCTCTTGATATTGTAACCTTGTGATTATTGTAACCTTGTGATTATCTTATGTATTAAGGTCATTATTTGTCTCTCCTAGCTTCTTATTGTTATGTTATTATATATTCATTAATTTCAAGGATTTTTAATATATTATGGGGTTTTTTTTCCATTTGATAATTTTCCCACTTGTTAACTCTTGTCCCTCTTTATGTGGTTAATTTATTCTTGAGTTAAATTTGTTTATTTAGGTAATAAATGTTATTTATATTTCAATCTTTAGTAATATTCTAATAAAAAAACCAAAAATTAAATAAGAATGACTCAAACTTTCCCACAAAACACCCATATAAAAAAATTTATTTTACAACTAAAGCATAACTTTTGTAGCCACAAAATTAAGCTATCTTCCTCAGTAAAAATTTAGATCATCCCTAGTGAAGACCAACAAATCTCTAAAAAAAAATATACGCCTATCTTCCACAAAAAAATCTCATATATAACTAAATCAAAACCACTTCTATAGACACAAGACTAAATTATATTCCATAACATAACACTAAATCCTCTGTAAGAGAGAAAAATACCTAACAAGATCTAAATAAAATAATTAAAAAAACTAAAAACTTATTTGATAAGTACAATCAAAAAACCAAAATAATATATAAATAATCATTGTAAAATCTAAAAGAGTTATCAAAACTCTTCAACCAAGATCTCTCCAAGAGCTCATTACCACAACCATAGATGCTTCAACATACACTCAAAAAACAAAAAAATTGTAAACAAAATAATTATTATTCGTAAAATCATATGCAAATGATATGAAAACGGATTATAAAGGATGTATATTACAATGTAGAGCACCTTGCTTAAATAGGCAAGACACAATAAGGTGCAAGCTAAATTAGGCAATGTGGGATAAATCCTCACATAGGACAAAACTAGGTAAAGACTAATAACTTAGATAAATCCTAGTAAGCATGAGTAATAAGATACTCTAACATGCCCCCTCAAGTGAAGATAGAGGATAACAATAGAGGATGTAGTGTGAAGCCACATGTCCTTATAGACATCAATACATCTTATCAGAGTACAAAGATGTCAAGTCACTGTAACCAATAAGTGAAAGTAAGAATGGTGTTGAATACAAGGATCACTAAATACAAACACTATGCTCTATAATAATGGGTAGAATCATAAATCTAAGGAAGCATTGCTTGAACACCCTCCAACAAGATGGTGAGAAGTGAGCACAAAGACTGGTGGGAGTGGGAATACCACACTAGTGTCACTACAAGAATCACCAAGAAGGCCATAGAGTCAAGTAAAAAATACTCATATGGGTTATGGAAAATAAATTACATAAATAAGATACCCATGTACAAAGGAGAAATCCAAAAAACAATCAAAAGAATACAACATATACATATAACTCTCATAAAGTGGAAAAAAAAGATGAAACCTATAAGAAAAACACCCCCCAAAAAAAGGGAAAAGAAGAAGAGAGAGATATAAATTCCCCCAAATATGATGCTAAAATAGTCCACACTCCAAATAATCACAAGTCACAAAAGAACTTAATTTTCATGAGTGGTACGATTCCACTACTTGATCATAAAAATAACTAACAGTAAGATTCACCAAAATATATTCAATCAAGAAGACTGTCAGTGGTGATGAAAGTATAAAAGAGTACTGAATGTGTATGGAGTGTTCAACACCTAAGAATCAAAATGTACATCATAACCCCCATACTACTGACTAGGTGGAGTGATGAAAAAAAGGTTTATATGAGTGGTCCAAATCCACTACTCGAACATTGAATAAGTTGATACTACGTACACTATAATAGCTCCATGTCACATTGAAAGATACTATCAAACTATCAAAAAATATGGTTACAAAAATACAAATAAAGTCTCTTGAAGATGATGGTTCATGGTGGTGATGTAATAGACAAGCAACTGAAGAAGTGAAAAGGTGCCTAAAATAGAGTACATAAATCCATGAAGGTAGACACAAATAAATCAAAAAACCCCCCATGATAGTTTATAAATAAGTTAAAATATAATATAACCCATACACAAAAAATACCAAATGGAAACAATGAAGACACTGGGATTCATCAGAATAGATCCAAATGAGGAGACTATCAACTTGTCAAATAATCCATCAAGAGAGGTGCTCCAAAAATAAGGGAGCATAAAAAGTGTGTCTTCATAGAATAAGGTGAGGTGTTAAGGAATGGGCCTCAAAGAGACATGACACAAAATACCAGTGTGTCAATGTGCCAATGCACAAACTAGCATGTCATGGACTAATGGAAAAGTGTGGCAAATGGCAAAAAGAGCCATGTATGCAAAAACACACTAGAAAAAAAGAATCAATAGCCAAAAAATAATAACCTATAAATCACATGTAAAAGAATATTGAGATTAGACAAAAATGTATTTGAGATAGCACATGCATGAAGTAAAATGAAGGATCCATAACATAGGAAACCCCCTAGTAGTGACAATACACACTCAAAAATAGAATGTTGGCTCAGTCAAAAATGCATCCATGAGTGTAGCAAATGATGACAATGCAATCCAAAAGAAGCAATAAGAAAGTTTGTGTTACTTGTGAGGGGGTCTAACCTCCTTTTAGACTAGACCTCACCCTCTGATATTTAACAAATGAAAGAGATAATATACATGCAAAATAAGGAATATTCCTTCAATAAATACTCACAATATATTAAATGAATCACCACAAAAATGTCACCACATGAAAACAAACCATAATCAAAAGAAAAATCATCTAATGCAAAGATACCCCCCTTGAATGTGACATAAAATAGTTCTTTAGAACCCCCCAACTACTTATAATTATAAAATTTTACAAAAAACCTTCACTAGATTATAATTTTGAGTTAAAATAAAAAATAGAAAAAAATTATTTCTATATAATATAACTTAAAATAAATTACAAATATACATTCTTGGTAAAAAAATACATAGTTCCAAAAAAATGACACCTCAAAAGGTGTCCTATGTGCAGAGAAAAATGCCCAAAAAGTTTGGTGATGGTTGCACACCAAGAAGGCTTATATAAATCTATAAAATAGTCACACTTTTTGATGTATTAGCAAAAAAATGAATATACTACATGGAATATTTTGGAGCTAGCTTCACAACACAATATAAATCACTATTAAACTCTAAATGATGCTCAAGATATGAGTGAAAGTGTACAAGTGTCTCTACAAAAATACACTCTGGAGGAGGCTTATGAATATGCACCAAGAAAAAAAAAGTTAGTAAAATACCATTAGGTAGTTCAGATGATACAATAAGTAATATTTCAAAAAACACAAGTTTTTTTGTTGGGGTTTGACCACCTATTAAACCGATCCCCACTCACTGGTCTTCATCAAACAGAAAAATATTAGATGATGCTGAAAATACCTTCCAATGCTCTATCATGCTTATGGGTACAAAATGAGAGTTTGGCGAATGTTAAAACATCTTGAGATCCCACATTAATGTTTAGACATATTTAACCACCCAACAAATATTCCAAGAAGGTCAAACACATGTTAAACTGCACATTATAAATCATGTTTGGAAAATAAAGAATCAATGAAGACTATCATGGGTAGATGGTGGTTGATGCAATCAAAAAAATTAGCATAAAAAAATAGCTCCAATGTTTCAAATTGAAGTCATTCAATGAAATCATACATGGCTAGAGTCAAAAAAAAATAAATAGTAGTGAGCTCTAAAAAAATAAATTCATAATTTCCATACATCAAAAAAAATAAGCCATGCATATTTTGAATGCTTCAATTTGAACCATAAAAGGCTAAAATCAAAATACAATCCCAATTTTAGTTCTAATGGCACCACTCAAAAAATTCCAATTCTAAAATTAATCATATAGTGCCAATGCCAATTTTCAAAGCCATGTGGCAAAAAAGCAAAATACCAATGTTTTTTTTTATTGTTTGCAGGCCAAACAGGGGTACTAGATTGAGCAATAACTTTGTGGTATTTTTTGAAGAATAGGAGAAATGGATTAAGGCTTGGAATGGGTGGTAAAGCTGATTAGTATGGTGGGATGAGGTAGTAGGTTCATATAGGGGGTGTAGGTGTTCAGGTGGTGGGGTAGGTCATGGGAAGGCCAAGTGGTAGTTGAGACATAGGGGGTGCCATAGGGGTTGCCCAAGGGTGATGTAGTGGTATAAGGGTGAAAATGTAGGGTGTTTGGGAAGGAAGGAGGAGGAGAAGGGTTGGTGGCCAAGCCCTACTAGGCCAATATTTTTTTTGATATATTAAACCCCCCTCGCCAAATGAAAAAACATATATATTTTTTTAAATGAGTTAAAAAACAAAATTAACCCTAAAATAATTAAAAAATCAAACCCCTTTAGCTAGTGGATAGTCAGAATTGATTGGAAAAATTCACCACATCAAGAGCACTGCAACTCCATTTTTTTCCAAATGAACATCTACCCCCACTAAATTGACCATTTTAAATGCATCTGTATGGTCAAATCTATATCAAAATGTGTAGATTTCTTAGAAACTATTCAATAACTAGTAAGCTTCTTGAATATATTTAGAGCATCAAATGACCAATTTGAGAAGACCAAAAGGTTGAAACACATTTCACATCTTCAATGAACATGTATTCAAAGTTTGATCTACTCTAAAATGTAGCATCCTTTCCAAAATAAATATTTTTCCATAATAGATCCTTTATATCTGAGGCATATATTTGAGGAGAATGTCAAGTAGATCAGTGCCATGAAATACATAAAATGACACAGGAGACTTTATGGATTACAAAAAAAATGTAGATCCAAACAAAATGCAAATCTTCAAAATACAATCATAGATCTAAAGACTATAAATTCTTAAATCTCAATAAATAAGTTGTTATCCAAGTATCTCAAAGCAATATAAACTTGAGTAATGACTATTGAAGGATGGCTCTAATACCATGAAAGAGTTATCAAAACTCTTTAGCCAATATCTCTCCAAGAGTTCATTATCACAACCATAAATTCTTTAGTATAAACTCAAAGAACAAAACCAAATGTAAACAAAAAAATTATTACTCACAAAAGAATATGAAAAACATATACAAAAAGATTACAAAGGATGTATATTATAATGTAGAGTACCTTGCTTAAATAGGCAAGGCAAAACAAGATGTAAGCTAAACTAGGCAATGTGGGATAAATCCCCACATAAGACAACACTAGGTAAAGACTAATAAACTAGATATATCCTATCAATCATGAGTAATAAGATACTCTAAAAAAAGCTTACTTCCATGGCCAAAGGTTAACAAATTCAAAAACTAAAGGTAAACAAATTTTATAGCCATTGTTCCACACAATTTGCAACAATATATACAAGCATACATGGCCAACAACATCAAGTGATAGTACTCTTACTATGAGATATTAACAACATATTTAAGGAAGCCTTCCATGTGAAATAATATTTATTATTTTTATCAAAATTCCATTCATTTGAACCAGGTAAGGAGGAATAATTATCATTCAATGGAAGAACCAATAGATCATCTTGAACAAGCCCAACATTTGGTCTACTATCTACAAGTGTGGAAAATTTGAAAATTCCTATATCAATATTAAGATCTAAACTAATAATACCAGAAGATGAAGGCTTGGAATAACACCAATCCACCACCATTAGAGAGCCATAATTACAAGAAGAAAAGTAATATGTTTGTGAAACATCATGGGAAATTTATATCTCTTTAAACATAAAATCTATCGCTTTTTTAGCATTAGAATTAACATAAACATGTTGATGAACAAAATTGGCTCCTTTCCACCAAATTGGCTTCATATCCTTATTTGTATAAGTATAAACCTTATTTTGACAAGATTAAATAAATGAACCACCTCAAATCATGAACTAAATCTAAATACAATCCTCTAAAAATCTAGTTTTTGTACCCTAATATGATCCTCGATATTCAAAACCATATATTTTGTATCCCTTTATAAAAAATCATTTTTATACAAATATAGACAAAGGTAGATTGGGTGTGATACCTTATTTCTAGGGGATTGAAAAGGAACTTCGATAAATTATCTCTAATTTCTTGAAGATAAGAATACCCCAATAGTGAAAGGGAAGTTTGGATAATCTCACCGAGATTAAAGGCACCAAAAAATATGATTCAAAGGGTTAAAATCAGGTACCAAGGCTTCAAGTAAAGAATATCTAAACCCCAAGACCAAGTACCTAGATTTAAAATTTCCTCTCTATCCTCCTCTAAACTAAAAATGAAAATAAAAAATCCCCTAGTACAAGGGTGAATAGATAGACAAGAAGATAAAAATAACCACCCTATTTTAGAAATATAGGGATGAATATCAAGTAGGGATGACCAAAATTTGTGAAACCTAAAAATTATCCCCTACTTTGAGTAGCGCTCTTTCATTATCAATACCTTTTTAAAAATAAACCCATATGGCTCAAACACCAAGGTCAAATCACACACCTAAATAGAATGAGAAGATGAAGGGGAAATAATTTTATCAATGTTATATGGATGAGGATATGGGGTAGATCAAATATCTAATTTTTAGGACTTATATCAAGATAAATAGTTAGAGTTCCTTATCCTTAAAAACCCATTCACTGATGTGAATTTGATTTCATATTTGAAATCAAAGAAAAGGCAACCACTACTTATTCCTTCATCAAATTAATTCCTATAAAGTGTATATCCTTGGTCACAAATATTGGCCCAAAAATATCTTTAAAATAATATTTCTTACCATTTAAATGGTGTCTTACATCCATTAGTTTTTTTCACTAATGAATAAAGAGGGTGAGGAAGGAAGGAGGATGCATAAAGAGTGGTAAATATCACCATACTATCATCAAAATGGCACATATATCTTAAAACTTTCATGAAAAATATAGGTCATCTATAGGATAAAAATAAGTAATAAGTATAATGGATGAGGAGGAGGAAGTGATGACTAGAATGACAATAAGGAAGAATGAGGTAGAGGAGTGGTTGTGCTCAAACATAAAAATAAGGATTATGGATCCATGATATTCATCCATTAATTTTTAAAAAAAAATTTATCATACCCCTTATATAAAAATATCATAAAATATCACAAAATAAATAATTCCTCTTACTTTTCATCCTCATCCCCCAAGACATGCCCCACAAGTCTTTCTAAACATAAATCTCTTATAAAACATTAAATGCTTCATACAAAGCACATGGGAAAAATAAATTTAATACTCTTACACTTAATTTATTAATTCCTCATTCAAGGAATTCAAGAGGTCATTGAGACACTTCAAATTCAACTAGATGCAAGGAATATTCAAACCCACTCATCTATAAAGGTAAAGATAAAACTTGGTCTACACACCTCCATAAATGAGACTCCTATTAATCCATATTTTTATAAGTGGGAAACATTTATGGGGTTAAATATACATCCTCTAAGCCTTATATATATTTATAGTGTATCAATGGTTGGAAAAAAGTTAGTATATTCAAAATTATAGAACATTATAAAAAAAGTCAACTAGCTCAACTAGCTCAACTAGAATTTTAAAAGTGGGTAAAATTATGGGGCTCAATATACATCCTCTAATCTTTCTAGATATTTATAGATTATCAAGGTTGAATTAATAATAGGTTAAAAATGTTAATAGATTCAAAACTACAATCAATTGATAAAAGGGCCAACTAGCTCATAAGATTAAAATAATACACTATGTGAAAACATTGTTTATAATAACCAAGGTAACATGTTAGTCAATTGATGATTTTTTGTAGTTATAATCCCATCACTTGGTCATTATTTTCACCTATGCATTCAAATTTGTATACTTGATATAGCTAAAGTAAATGAATTTCATAGTCAAAATAACAAGAAATCCATACAATGAAAATAATGTATCAAAACAAGGACCTCAACATAATAATCCACCCTATGGAAAAATTAATAAACATGTATATAAGCACACATATTTTCCACTCACAAAGAATAATAGTCCCCATGTCCCAAAATAAATCAATGTAAATCCTATAACTCATCTATCCATACACACATGCAAAACAAATATACAAGATACAATAACACATCATCGGAATCCCATGCCTTAAAATAATATAAAACTAAGTTCAACACACCATGAAAAATAGTGAAAATATAAATAACATGCAAGGTGAAAATATGGCCTTACACTCTTAATGGTTGTTTTTATGAAAAGAGAATTGAATTTTTCTCCGAATAGGTTTCATGGGATATTTCCATTGATATACCTTCAACTTTGCATGATTATCGAATAAATATTATTCTTATTCTCTCTTTTCTCAAAACATTATAATTTTGTCATTTTTCATCTCAAATGAAGTTGTCATCAAGGGAGAGTATTATGTAATGTCACTTCCATTTTATGTTTTAGTTTATTTTATTTTTTTAAATCCCCAAATAAAGCTTAAAGGGTAATGTTGGAGATTAATATTTATTTGATTATTTTAATATCCTATAGTTTATTTTTTATTTATTTCCATATGAATTGTTAATTCATACAATCCATAGAATATGGGTTGGCATGTAACATTTATCTCATTAGAGATATTCTTCATTGTGATAAATATTGGAATTATATTTTATATGTAACTCCTTTGTAACATGTCACTCAGTTTCCCATCACTACATGGGAAATAAGGACATTAGTTACATACTTGAAAGGTTGGCTAAGGTAACGATTGGAGTTACTTTGTAACTCATTTCATACTCTTCAGTCTATTTAACTAGTATATTGGTATCTTTTTCAAAAAAAATATTTCAGAGATTTTATTAATCTTTTTCTAATCTTCTACAATTTTATATTATTCTCTCTTGGAAGAACTTTTATGCACATAGTGTTATCTTGTAAATGCTTTGTTATATATTTCAATAACATGTAGGTGTTTATTTTGGTGTACCAACTTTCCTTTTGAAAAATATTGTGTCTCAACTCTTTCATGGTATGAATTTATTGTAAATATTTATTTTATTGTATTTTTTCACATATGATTCATTGTTTAAATTATTAATCTTAAAATTATTTCTTTCAATGTCAATCAAGGAGCCAAACTTAGGTCTATGATTAATTGGATTGAAGGGGGAGATAAAGGTTTTATATGATTATTTAATATTATAAAAAATATCTAGAGAATATATATATATATATATATATATATATATATATATATATATATATATGTATGTATGTATGTATGTATGTATGTATGTATGTATGTATGTATGTATGTATGGGCCCTATTCCTCTAATCCAAGTGAAATTAGAAAGGCATTCTTCTCCTTTTATCTAGGCCTTTTTTCTTATGAAGGTTATTTTTAGAAATCAAAGTAGAACATGGTTATTATTTCAATAGTTATCCCTGATGAGGTATATTATTCTTTTTTTTCTATGATTGAGGGTGAAATGTCCCTTGATGATATTTTATGTCATTAATTACTTGCCCTTAGAAAACTCCAGAGGGTATGATGGAATTTTTTGGTGATTTATACCAAGTCAATAAGGATTGGATTGGATTAAATTAATCAAAGTTTACAAATAATATATTCAAGATAGATTATTTTATCTCCACATTAATATAGGTATTATCAAACTAATTCCTAACGAGGGATATAATAATAAAATCTCTAGTTGGAGGTCTATTACCTTTCTTATTATTTCATACATTTTTTTAACAAGAGTCTTATCTAATAGCTTAATAATATTATTATTGATATTATCTTAGCTTCTCATATAGGATTTATTTAAAAAAAGGTACAGTCTTGAAATTTTGATCATTACCTAGGAAGGAATGCATTAGACAAGTTATTCTACACAAAATGTGTGAAATATTTTATTTACTCTGAGAAATCCCATGACAAGTTTGAATCATGTTGAAGATTTAAAATGATACATTGTGGGTATTTTACTAAAATGTTAAGCAACACCTATCATACAATATATAATTTGAAATTAGAATGAATTATAATTCTCAATTATTAATTAAATGGGGATATTTCATATTACCTCATATAAGCTAGACTCAATCAAAGTGCTTCTTCTCTCCTATTAACATGTGAGGAATATCCATAAAAATAAATTTATATTAGGTATTTTGGCCAAGTTTTTAATGATATAAATATTTAGACTTGTAGGCCTTGATTTCATTGTGATGGCCAATTTTTTCTTCTATGATGGTAGAATTATATAAGCTTGCTCAATGCCTCAGCTATTATTTTTTAAAGGAATTTTCAAAATTGACTAAGTATAAGGCTCTTGATGGCAATATCATGTTGTTTATTATTATTTAATCCAATGAAAGTAGTTACTTTAAATAAAATATATGATTTGATGAAATTCACCTGAAATAATTGGATCTACTACTTCTAAGGAAAAGTTATTGAACCATTAGATTCAAGGTCTTAGCCTTCAATACTTTCTAAAATTCAATGGACATGTGGAAATATTTGGATTATCAAATATTTCAATGATGCTTTTAAAATAATAAATCATATTTTTGATTTTGATATTTTGCCATCTGATTCTCCTTATTTGAAAGATTAAGATTATAGTTAAAAGACTTGAATTCTTACATCATCCTAGTACCTTTCGATCAAATTATAAATAATGATATGAATCACCTTATTTCTCTAAAATTGATGCCCATTTGGTTGATCAATAACCATCTAACAATGTAAGCTATTTTTTTCTAAATATGCTTATGTAAGCTTATATAATTACCTTAAATCATCAAATCAACATTCCCTAGTTATGATCTTTAGCTATCTACCCAAGCTTAGAAACTAACAAAAACATAGAGTAGCTGATGTTAGTCTAAGATTAGAATTGTGTGGCCAAGAAATCTATAGATAAATACAAATAGGCTTACCTACTCAATAGAGGCCATTCATAAATCTTTTATCAATATTTTCCCACTTTTTTAGACACAATGGTTGAAATTTATCACATTATGACAATTACATGAAATTTATGGGAAGGGTTATGAGACCTCAAATTTTAAGATCTATAAGGAGACATAGCCAAACCTACATAATTAGATCAAGTAAATAATTAGATGAATCCCAAAATTACAAGGCCATGTTTATAATTTAATTAAATACATGCATATAACTATATTTTGATCACCTCCATGTAATTAAGGGCATGATTTAAAATACTTTAGAGAAATCATACAAGTTGTGTGTGTGTGTGTGTGTGTGTGTGTGTGTGTGTGTGTGTGTGTGTGTGTGTGTGTGTGTGTGTGTGTGTGTGTGTGTGTGTGTGTGTGTGTGTGTGTGTGTGTGTGTGTGTGTGTGTGTGTGTGTGTGTGAGTGAGTGAGTGTGTGTGATCAACATTAAAGGAATGATAAAATCCCTAGAAGCTAAGAAAATTAATTCTTATCTAGGCTTTATTCTTCAATAAATTGTTAAGAACTTAGAGAAACTTTTGATTCTTTAGATATCAAATACCTTTTATTATTTTAGTATAATATCCAATATTAGTTATTATCCATATATGAAACACATTGAACCCTTTTAAAGATATTAATAAGTTAATTATGTGTATACTCTTCTAATTGATAGATATTATTGTGGTTCATATTTGTCTACCCCTTAATTTTGTATTACTTCTCTAACTTTATTTTTACATTTAGTTTAGACCTCACCCTTTAATCTAATTCAATTAAATTTTAGTAAAATCCCCTTCCCACACTAATTAATTACTTCATGTTTTCATAATATCAATAACTCATCAATTTTGGCATATCATTATTTTTGGTTTATTTTTCATCCCACCTTTTCCTAAAATTTTAATTTATGCATTAAAATAGGTATGTAACCAAGTATCTTTGTATTTTTCTATATTATATTATTTTCCCACACTAATAGACATTTCCATGTTTTATCTAATTTACGGGATGTATTGAATCGAACAAACTAGACCATTAATAATTTTGGCATGCTCATTGGGTCAAATTTTAAAAGCCTTTCATAAATCCTCCTAATTAAAAAATTATTGTGGACTTTTATGAGAATCATAACTCCTCTTTTATAAGATTAAAAAATACCATGTGGTGAATTTTTAGCCAAATCAATATTTTTTATACTAATTGCCTAGCCTATGAGAAGGAATAATATGAGAAATTCAACTAGGAATAACCAAAACATTTAATTCTTACATATCTCATTAATAATACTATGACCTAACTATCCTCCTTATATAACACAATAAAAACCACCCCCAAATATATATCCAACTAAAAATCATAGGTGTATCCATCCTATAGACTTTATGGATCATTAAATAAACCAACCCTTTGTTATGTTCAATAATGGAAGCCTACTAACCCTTCTCATGCATAATGTAGTACTCATGATAAATTTCAATGCCTCATATTATTTCAAATTAAAAACCTATTTGGTACAAAATGAACATTTAATATATGGCTAACCTATGTTTAGTACATCATATTATAGAGTATGACATTACAGTCAAATTCCTAGCCTCATCCCTTATGTGGAAGTCCCTTGATTGGTATACAAGCTTGTCTATCGGTACTATACATACTTGGGATGAGTTAAGTCATAAGTTTTATGAAAAATTCAAAGGAAAATCTAAAAAATTATCTCTCTAGAATATCTCACCACTAAAAATAGGGACCCTATTGAAAATGTCTTTGATTTCCATCTTAGGTTTTAGAAGACTTGGGATAAAATCCCAATAAATTTTTGTCCTTGCAATGAAATGGAATTTTTATATTATCTCAGGGCCTTAAAATCTAATATTTATATGATGATATAATCTATGGAGGGAACCACTATTTTATATGTTTATGAAATCTCTTTCAGAGAAAACACTTTCTTGATTCAAATAGGTAAACTTGCCTCTAGGCCACTAATGCCACTATTTATAGATATGTGTAGTCCTATTCAAGTTCTTAATAATTTATAAAATTTCAAAAATCCATTTATCATAGAGATCACAAGCAAATAAAAATTATTCCAAAGAAATGGATGAGATTATAAATATGCTTAAGAGTGTCTCTAATGAATTGGTGGCTATAAAAATATAACAAACCCGATCCCAAAGACCTTAATTTTTTGAGAATTAAATCTAAATTGTTGACTTCCTTCAATATAGAGTAGATTGATGATCATCAACCTTAATCTTAGAATTCTAACGAAAATAGAAAAATTTAGCTAAAAATAAATTAATTTTCCACATGATTGGTAACCCTTGAAAGCATGTGTAACCTTGATAATAAATTAAATGTGGTAAAGAGAAACAAGTTATTTAAGGCTAAATATTATGAAGAGGTAATGATATCAACGAATAAAAACCTTAATTTTTGAAAGGTGTGTGTATAGGATAAACAAAAGTCATATATTAAGTTATTTTAAAAGTATGATGATATAATCTATGAAGACCTCAAAGAATATGATAGAGATGTTATACAACATACAATTCATCTTGAACCAAATATCAAACTAGCTATGTAAAATCAAAGGCATGTAAACCCTATGGTTTAACCTTTAATGAGATTGGAGTTGAATAAGTTAATTTAGTCTCATAGTATATACCTAATAAACACTCTACATAGGTTTAAAATTTAGTGCTTATTATAAAAATAATTAGGATATACACCTATGTGTTGACTTCATAGATATAAACAAGGCCTCATTAAACAATCATTATCCTTTTCCCTCCATGGACAAAATATTATAGACAGTGGATGGTTTCAAAATATTCTTATTAATTCATTCCCTAATAAATGGGGATATTATGGCTATCATAAGATACTATTTAGGTTGACTAATGTAAGTGAATTATTTCAAAGAGTGATGGATATAGTGTATAAAGAGATAATTAATCAAATAATTCTAATATATATTGACAACATCATAATATTCTCTACAAAAAATTAGGATCACTTAGCCCATTTAAAAATAATATTTGAGAGAATCAAAGAATTTGGTGTATCTTTAAACTCAAATAAGTCAATTTTTGTTGCTCCAAAAGGAAAAAAATTAGTCATATTATCTCCAAATATTTTTTGAAAATTGATCTTGAAAGAGTCTTAGGTATTTTGACATTAAACTTAAAACATCACAAGTATTCCCTGCAATTTTCCTTGGAAATATTAATTAAATATGGAAATTCATAGAAAAATTTGGAATCCTAGTTAGACCTATTATCATTATGCTAAAGAAGGATGCATGATTAAAATGGAATCCATAAGTAAATGAGATATTTCAATGAATTAAAAAATAAATTTTTGAATTCTTAGTGTTGGTCAATCCAAACTTTGACAAACCCTTCATCCTATATGCATATGGTTGTTAGGGTAGTATTACAGTAGTATTAATTCAAGAGAATAGTCAAGATACTAACCAACTAATTTCCTTCATAATTCAAAACATTGAAAGATTATGAGATTAGGTATAATTTAATTGAGAATAAAACATATGCGGATAACATTTTTAGAAGTGATAAAAACTATTTTTTTTTAATTAGTCTATTTTATAGGTTCTTAGCCTTGTACATGCTTGTGTAAACCAAACCTAGGGTTTCAAACTTGCATATTGAATAAAAAAAAATTTACCCTTCAAATTTATTCAAATTTTAGATTATGGTGTTATTTGACATTATATAAAGGATTTTTGTGTTTTTGAGTTGTTACCTAACAATACAGTATGGTAACCAACATGTGTCCTTGAATTAGGCCTAAAGAGACCTAAGTACTAGATATGTGGGGTGAGTTAGTAGGTTTCCATTAAGGTTTGTATCATAAAAATTTATGTGAAACTAAAAATAGATAAAGGGTATCTTAAAATATCTATATTTTTATTATAAACTTTGAATATTTGTTCACACCTATTGGATTTATGCTAAAACAAGGCTACAAGGAGCTATGCTTCAAAGAAGAAAGAGTGGTTTGTTTGAAAGTTATAGCCTTGAGATTGAGTATAATTATTAGATGTGTAGGGGATCTAAAATAGGTAGGTGAAAGGCCATATTAAACCTAGTGTGGAGACCAAAACAATGTAATCATGCATTAATATTTTAGGTCTGTGAACCTATATCAAAAGATGAGCAAGCTTGAACAAAGAAAAGAGAGTGAAGTGGTGAAAGATGTGTATGAGAAGATGGTGATGTAATAAGAAGGATGAGATTGAAATAAGGGAGATTAAGGGTGATATGTATTCAATAAAGAGAGGAAGACTATGTATGTAAGGAGACTTACGAGTCTATAAAAAGTGATGATTGATCAAGGGTGTCAAGATACAAGCAAAGTATGTTCATGAAGCAAACAAATTAGACATAAGAGAATAGATTGAAGAAAGAAATCAGATCCAAGTAAATGTTTTAGATGAGTGTATGCATCACTCTTCATTAAGTGGTATCAGATAAAGTAATCTCTTGAAAATTTTTATGATTTTGAGTATTAAAGGTTGTTAATTAGAGGTTAAAGGAATATAGTAAGAGAGGCAAAGAAAGGTTTAAAAACCTATAAAGTAAGAGTTTGTGGTAGAATATCAGGCCTAATAAGAGAGAAGAAATACTTGAAGAAGAAGAGTAGTCCCATAGTGGAAAATACTTGGAAAGGAGTGTTAATAGACCAAGTAGAGAAGAGAACCTAGGGTGAGACACTATGGTAAGGTAAAAGAGACTTGCTAAAGCAAGGTGAACAATAATTGATTAAGATAAGATGAAGATAGATAAGTCAAAATCAAGGAAGTGTTTAGTTGAGTTAGAATACCATAATGAGATAAAGAAGAAGGAATACCTAAAGATGAAATAGTTGGTTGTGGAAGAGGAGATGAGTGAGATAGGTCAAAGGATAGAGAATATAATTCTCTTGGTGAAGCTCATGCAAGAAGAGGAAAGCCAATGGTATGGATGGGTAATGAGTAAGAAGAGAGTTAAGTGGCCTATAAGGCTACTCATGGAGAAAAGAAGATTATCGTGAGAAATAAAGAGAATAAAAAGAAGTTGATATGTAGGCAACTCAAGGAGGAGATGAAGAATTTCATGATGGATGAATAGGTTGGTATACAAGAGGAATGTGAGTATCACCTTGAGGATAATGAGATAGTCATAGAGGATGATGAGAGTAAATAGTTAAGGACATTAGCAAAGAAACCTAAGAAGGAGAATTTGGAGGCAAACAAGCCTTAATATTTTTAATCTAATGATTTATTTTCATGTACATACGTAGGTACAAAATTAAATAAATAATAAGTCCACTTTAAGGAAATAAAACTTGAAATCATTAAGGAAAGAAAACATGAACAACATGCTTACATTGAAGAAGAGATTGATTGGGCAAAATTGTATGGAGATATATTGATTTGTTACCTTGAAATAGGAGAGATGTTGGATAAAGAGATATTCAAAAATAAGGATGCCCCATCGAAGGCCTAAAAGAAACAAAATTGAATCAATAAGATGGTGTCATGAGTTATAAATATCAAAAATCTGAATTTATATTGCATGAAGCAATCAAAGGGCTTGAACATGATATTTTAGGTGATGAGTAGTTTTTAGGTGAGAAACAATACCAACTATTTGTCTCTGATATTTGAGATCAATTACAAGAAAATATGGTAGCTTTGGAGAATTCCATAAATAATGGAGAAAAGTAAAAATTTTGTCCTAGAACAATATTTGAAGAGATGAACACTTATATAAATTGATTTATAGTATGGAGTGTTTAGTTTGACATGTGATGGAGATGGATCTGAAGTAAAAAATATAGAAAAATCCATAAAATATCACAATGAATAAGAGGATTTGATATGGAGATAATGGATGCAAGAGGCTGAATTTGACCTATTAGAGTTCCTAATTCAAAGTGAAAGAATGTGGGAACTATCATAAAAGTGTTAGAGGTAGAATTAAAAGAGGGAGAAAAGAATATTTCAAAGGCAAGGATCATGTTACCTATAACAAACCCTCAAGAAGATAAATATTTAGGTTACATAAGGGTATAAAATTAGAAACAAATAATGATTTGAAGCAAGAAGATGGATAAGTATTGGTAAAATGTGAATCAAACCAAGTTGTAAGCCAAGGTAAGCCTAAAACTATAAACAAGCTAATCATAGAATCATGTGAAATGATTAAGTAAAAATTATAGGTAGATAATGATGGAATTAAAGAGAAGAGTTTAAGAAGATAAGGAACTCAATAGGATGATAAAGATTCCTAAAGAGGCTTGAATGAAGAATACAAAAGAAAGAGAGGATGGAAAGGATTGTGAGATCCTTAAAAAGACTATAAAGTCTCATTAATGAAATTTGATAGGGTTTCTAAGTATGATGGATCAAGTATGGAGATGCAAGAGAAGGAGTCACTCCATGAGCACATAGATAAAATAATTAATTAGGCACAAGAGCTCATAATAGATACAAGGAAAGAGGAAGACAACCATGTTCCTCACAAAGGATATGATTAGATGAATAGAGAATTTTTAGAGGAGGACAAGATACATCCAAAGGTGATCCAAGGAAAGAGTAGGATAAATTTAACATTGAGAGATCTAAGTGAGGGTATTTTTATCCCAAGAACCATTCCAAGGTATGCCAAGAGATGAAGATCAAAGAATAACAAAAGGAGAGATACAAGCAAGTGAGTAAGAGAACAATCAAATGAAGAAAGAAAAAGGTAATAAGTTGACCTATTTAATGGGTAATGTTACATATGAGTTGGTTGTTTTTATACATGATGGTATTAAGATAAAACATTGCCAAGCAGTGTTATATTTTGATGAAACTAAATTGGTCAAGGAGATGTCATTTCATGATGATAAATAAAGCTATGAGAATAATCACCATGATAAAGTGGAGTATCATGAAGATTCAAGAAAATATGATATAATTTAGAGTATGACAAGACTGAAGATTCATAATAATCCATTATAGCATGAGGATGAAGAAGAAAGATTTATTAAGAAGATAAATTAGCAAGGAGTGTATGAACAAACCATGATAAATATGGAAATAAGTTATGGAGTATAAGTAAGAGTGAAGAATAATAACTAACCATTTGAGGCAAATCATGATGAAGAGAAGTCAAATATGGAGGAGATGGAATATGAATAGGACAATGAGTTTCAACAGATCATATACTTCATGAAGGTAGAAGATGAGTTGGAAAAGAGGCAAGACGAGGAGACAAAGACACAAGAACCAGATGAGAATATATGATAAATATAAGAGTAAAACTATCAATATAAACTCAAAAAATCAAAGAAGAAAGAATCAAAAATCAAGGAATAAGTTAGACAAAGTGTATTTCAGTAGGAACTCAAATTTTCCCACTCAAAGAGCTTGATGTAGAGCATCACAAGGTAATAAATAATTTTAATGTGTTTGAGAGTTCATGATATCCATTTTTGGTTTGATATGAGTGTGATAGGTATTATGGGAACCCATAAGATGTTTTTTAGTCCTTGAGAGTCTTGGAGTTGTGTGTTGTTAGCTTAATTAGAGTTTTCTACCAAAAAGAAGATTTAGAATTTAGAATTTGTGTTTAGGCTTTGAGTGGGGTGTTATGTGAAATTAAAAAGGTTGATTTAAGTTTTTTAAGGGCCTTATTGGGTCCTCTAAGTGATTTTTAATGTATTTTCAATGTAAAAGTTAGGGTTAATAACAATGCAAGTTAATAAACAAGAAAATGTAACTCCCACCCTACATGGAGTTGGCTTTGTAAGGAGTTTTTCTTGCATGTTTAGCATCATAAGAGTATAAAAATTCATGTGATTATTAATAGTTTATTATAATAGGATGAATTCTAATGATATAGGTGTATATATAAAATAAATACAATAATGATAAAAACCTAAGGAAGAACTATCTGTGCTGTAAAAAATTTAGTGACTATTGTATGATCAATAAGATTAATGAATGAAAGAATGTTTTAGAGAAAAATTATGAAATTAATTGATATTAATGGTATATAATCACTCATTTTTTATTTTTATTCTTTTAACATATGTGATATGGTCATTCATCTATAGGTTCAAGTGTTGCATGATACAAGCTTTGAAGGCTCTATTTTGCACAGTCAAGAAGAAAGACAATAGAGTATTTGTTTTGAGGTTCATTCAATATTTTTAAGGTGTTGGGAGTATAATACAGTATATTTATAATTATTATGATCCTTTTAATTATAAAAAAAATCCACTTGATATTTCAATATTGAACTCAGACTTTTATATAAGTTCACACAGTCCCATACATGCACATAAAATTCTATAAATTAGTGTGATAGAGACTTTTGGTGATTGTTCAAGACCAATTAGCTGTTGGGAAAGGTGAAGAGAGTTGGGTTAAACATTATACAATTTTTATAGGTGATTAAAATTGTTTAAAACTCTTTTTATTCCATTTTATATGCTCTCATCCTTGTACAAGCTTGTGTAAACCAAGCCTAGGGTTTCAAAATTGCATATTCAATAAATTTTATTTCCACCATTTAAATTTATTGATACTTTCAATTATAGTGTTATTTTACATGATATAAAGTATTTTTATGTTTTTATTTGGTACCTAAACATATAGTATGGTATCTATGTATGTGTCCTTGAATTAGGCCTAAAGAGACCTAATTGTTAGATAAGTGTGGTGAGTTAGTAGGTCGACATTAAGGTTTGTGTCCTAAGAATTTATGTGAAGATAAAAAGGGATAAAGGGTATTTTAAAATGTCTTTTTTTTATTTTAATGTTTGTATATTATTCACACATTCTAGATTTATAATAAAATAGTCTATAAGTAGCTAGGCTTAAAAGAAGAAAGAGTGGTTTGTTTGAGAGTTATAGCCTTGAGATTGAGTATAATGATTGGATGTGTAGGGGAGATAAAATATGTAGGTGAAAGGCCATATTATTCTTAGTGTGAAGACCACAACAATGAAATCATGCATTGAAATTCTAGGTATATGAACCTATATCTAAGGATGAGCAAGTTTGAACTAAGAAAAGAGAATCAAGTGATGGCAGATGTGTATGAGAGGATGGTGACATGCTAAGAAGGATGAGAGTTAAAAAATGGAGATGAAGGGTGATAGGTCTTCAAGAGAGAGAGTAAGACTATATATGCAAGGAGACTTATGAGTCTAGCTAAAGGTATGGTTGATCAAGGGTGTCAATATACAATCAAAGTACCTACATGAAGTAATAAAAATAGAGATTAGATAAGGGATTGAAGAAAGAAATTAGAGCCAGGTAAATGTTTAAGGGGAGTATATGCATCACTCTTCATCAAGTAGCTTCTATTACCACCTAATGTAGGGGTTCCCTATACTTACTATTAGATAACATTGGCTACCATAGGTGAGTAATATTAAAAACTTGTTATATAATCTTATTTAACTTTGTTGATACCCCTTTAAGGTTCTAGCCTAGGCCATATCTTGTCATGTCATGATAAAGATGTGATGTTTGTCCTGGTAGTGATTAAAGTCTCCTAGGATGGTATAGATAAAATTTGAGGTCATGGTCCTAAAAGTGATTAATAAATATTCATGAATTGAGCTTGGTAAGGTTTTATCACATTTTAAGGTTTGTTTTCAAACTTTAAGGTATTTTTTCCTTGTTTCATGCTTGTCCAAGTTATGCAACATTGAAATACACTTGTCAAGGTTCTAAAAATAAGGTTTCAATGTGAAAAGAAGTAGTTTTCAACACAATATGATGATTTCAATGTCCTCAAATGTATTAAAGTGTAAATCATGTGTTGGAAGTGTTGGCAAGTCCAAGAAAAGACAAAAAACCTTTCATCTTCCCTACTAGTTTCTTGGCATGCTTGAGAAGGCAGTTTTGTTGAAGATCATTCATGAAGGAAAAATAATATCAATAATAGTGATGGTAGGTGTTTTATGGAGTCCCTATTACCTCTAAATCCATATAATTTATTTTTATAAAGATCATTTTTTCTCTATGAACTATTATTAAGACTATGGACCCTCCAAAACTCATGCAAACCTTGTAGTTTCATTTTTTCCAATTTGAATGCATTTGAAGCTTCCTTGATGTAAATAAAAGGTGAAATAATATATTTTAGGATGTTATTATCCATTAAAACATCTAATTTTATGAATATAACCATGGTCTAGTTCTTCTCATTCCAAGAATGTGGTGTTTTTTTAAGTTTTGTAGATTTAAATAAGTTTCTTGTTAAGTGTGAAGTGTTTTCAGTATGGAAGGGTTAGAAGTAGGTGCTAATGAGGTATAAGAGTCTTAAAATATTTAAATTAATTCCTACACACCATATCCAATCCAAAACTCAAATTCATGAAGAAGTGAAATGCTCACATACAAATCTGTACATTTGAGAAAGTTTTTATTCATTGCTCTTGAGAGATCTATAGTGTTGAAGAGTTTATGTGCAATCAGATGTTTGAAGAATGATGTTCAACATATGTTTAATTTTTTTTTTAAAATTATCAACTAAAACTCAAACTAAAAACCCCTAATTTACTATGCATGATTAAGATAGTAATTGAGAGGGATTTTCATGCACTTACAGGCCTTCCTACAACAATGTCTTCAAAATGTACTTTTGTGATGAATATAAGGTTTAAGGGTAGTTTTAAGTGTGATAAGTCTTGGAAAGGAAAATTACTTACCTTAAATATCCAATTAGTTTCTTTATATAAGGACCAATTTTTATTATCTAAGTTAGACAAACCACCTACAATCATAATTCAAGGAGACTTTGTAATCTAGATGGATTATATCAAGACTATGAGTAAGTTTATGAAGAAGAAGCACTTATTTTGAATTTAATATATGTGTATATGATTATAATAATTTAATAGGATAATTTATAATATTAGATAGGTTTAAATATCCTTGGAAATTTGAAAATCCATCTCAAGAATAGCTTGGGAAGACTGATGAGCTAGAAAATGCAGACCTACAGGTTTGCATCCAAGAGATGGTTAAAGTGATTGATTTTATGAGTCTATGTTGAGAGATAGAAACCATAATTAATGATTTGTACATGAAATATATCCAAATAAATCTTTTAATTTAATGGAATAAGAATATCCCAATAAAAAATTCATTATCAAAGCTTGACAGGTATTAGGCCTAAACATAGACCTATAGGTCTACCTATAAAGGACATGGAAATCATGAATATTGTCATTGGTATATAATTATGAGAATTTTTATAGGAAATAATGACCATATATATGGTTTTTATGGTTATTTTAACCTTGGGATACTAACAAAACATCAAATAATAGTGGTTAGGATTAAAATAAGAGGAAACATTTAAAAACCTAGGTCTAAGTTAATCAAGTTCAAAAATTAAATGGGAAGTAATACCCACAATAAATAAAATTAAAGACATATAAAATGATTTAAAAGGAATAAATTATCATTTTTAAATAAAAAATAAACATCAATATGACTCTTGTTGCTAAAAAAACTCAGTTTGGGTTCAAACTTATAGGTGTGCTAGCTCAAAGAGCTGAATCTTTTGCTCAACTTGTATAGGAGTAGGTGCATGGTTGGGAATTGAATTTGGGATTTTAAAGTTGTTTTTTCTCCAAACTTGTGGAATTATGAGGTTATTTTTAGTCTTATAATCTATGACCAATGGCTAACAAGATAAACACCTCCTAAGCTGCCTAAAAAGGCTAGAAAGACCTGATGACTATTTTTGTTCTCCAAATAAATCTAAATGCATAAAACTTGGCCTATAAATTTTTTTATGTATTATATATGTCTCATAAATACCTATTGTATCAATATTTTGGCATATGTGGATTATAGAGGGAAGGAAATTGCCTAAATTTGAAGGTTGTAGGCCCAAATCAAGGTATAGAGACTTAAATCATAAGTATGATGAACCTTTGAATGAAGGGTAAGATCATATTAACACCATATTATATATATTATAAGGTAATAATTAATAATTTATAATAAATTATTAAGTTCATAATGTTATTTTTATGTAGAACCCTATCTTGAACACATACATATAAGATTGTTAGAGAATGCAAACTCATTTCCAAGAATTGAAGAAAGTATGAAATAATTACATTATGATTGGAGTTTGGATGAACAATATAGGCTTTTTAGAGTAATATTATGCCTTTTAAGGTGTTGATAATGTTTATAAGTTCATTTAAAATACAAGCAAACTCATAACCCACTTGATAGTCTTAAAATACGCATAGAATCCTGAAAATTTGCATGTTAGAGGGATTTAAAGGTTGATCATGCATAAATAATCATTTAAAATGGTGTAATAAGTAAATAAATACCTAATAAAGGTATTTTTTTGGTTTTAAATGGCTTAAAACACTTCCTATTCATTTTTATTTTCTCTTAACCTACTCAGGCCTATGTCTTTCCAACCTAAGGCAAACAAATTGTATTTGCATAAATTAGGTTCTAAACCATGAAATTAAATGAAAATTTTACATATGACCCTATTTAATGTACTCTAAAATATTTTTTTGGTTTTGAATCAGTATTATATGGTCTCTATTATTGTGTGCTTATTTTAGGCCTAACTAGGCCTAATTAGAAAAGATGGGTGTTGGGTTAATAGGTCTACATTGGGATTTGAGGCCTAAAATTATGGGTGAAGCTATAATGGGATATATGGTACTTAAATATGCTTTAAATTTTCCTATAAGTGATTTTAGTCCTTCAAACCTCTTATATTTGTGTCAAAATAGGGATATACGGAATAGTCCTCCCTAGAGAACAAATGTAAGAGTTGTGAATGAAATTACAAAATAAAGGTGGAAAGATGATTGGTTATAGGTCTTAAATATGTGTATAAGGAAATAATATGAAGTTAGACTCAAAGAATATGTCTTGTCATTGCCTAATCAATGATAAGGGAAATTTTAAGAGCTCAAAGATGAGTCACCAAGCAATGAAGCATCTCATATGCCACCTTTGAGAAGATTATCATCACACTAAGAAACACTTGTGAATATATGCTATTGTATTTTTATTTTTATTTTTTATTTTTTTAGCTTGCTTCTTCATGAGGTGACACTTGTCATAGGCTTCTCCAACATCCATTTTCTCTCTTGTTCTCATTTTTTTCTGTGTATGCCTAGATTTGGATTATAAAGGGATCCTTCCATTAGGAGTATGGTGCAGACTTAATCTTTTGTATGCATATTGGTCAATAAATGACTATTTTTATCTCCTTATATGGATTTATGTAGTGTGAACCTTTGAATGGTTGATCTAAGCAAGTGTAGACTTAGCTCACCTTGTTCTATTTTCCTATTCTTCTTTCCTTGTATTTTTTTCTTTATTTTAGGTTGTGAAGAGTGTCATAGATGGTTTCATGTGGATTATAAGTGGAAAAAATATTCCCTTATACTCTCATATGCCTTACATATTTGAAAATAATTGATGTAATAGGTTCTCTTTAGGAAAAGTGTATGTTTTATGCAGTCCTACAGGTCTTGGTGCACATGGAAATTAGTGGTAATGGTCATAATATTTGTTGTATCACCCCAATTTTAGTTCATATTTTATTTCTCCCCTTTTCCTTACAAGCTAGTAGATTAGTGATTTGTCCTAAGTGATGCATCAAGGGTGCTATCCCTTATCATGTTATAATAGTTTTGGCATGCTTATTGAGACAAGGATTTTTCATCCATTAAAGAGTTATTGGTATTGTTATTCAATACACCAGCATTTAGAAGAATGAACAGAAGCACGAATGGTGAATTCAAGTTTATTTAATTGGTTTTAGCAGTCAAGGTATTATTTCAAGTAATTAATCTTTGTATTTTACCCTTCACGTGAGGTTTTATGGCTATATTTAGAGTGGATTTCAATTTAACTCAAGTGGATGAACCATATCAGGCCTATATTGCTCCTTATAAGTAGTATAATGAGCCATATTTTCCATTTGTTGATCCATATGAGTCATATAATGACCCTACTTACTCTCTATATGACTCTAGTTATTAATATGAATAGCCTTTCTATCAAGAGTATCATCCTTCCTCTTCTCCTCAAACATCAACATACCAACCTTACCAAGCTTGTCATTAGTCATATATGCCCCCTCCCACCCAAATTAAACCTCTTTGGTAACCCATTCATCATTATAATCAGCCTTGTCAAAATAATGATGCCTTTAGTCAACATAGACACATCTATACTTAGTTTATATTAATCTTAAAACAAATTCTATTAGGCTATAAAAGGCATATGATATATCTTGATAGACAAAAGTAGTATGGTATGATTTTACCTATTAATCTCATTTAGATTATGAGGGACTCATTACAATTGGTTGAGGGTGTGTGTGTGTGTGTGTGTGTGTGTGTGTGTGTGTGTGAGAGAGAGAGAGAGAGAGAAAGAGAGAGAGAGATTAGGTTCACATGGAAGTAAATTATCACTAATAAGAGGTTCACTTGGAAGTGCATGACTAATTTGTTCATTTGGTGCATTGTGCATAGGAGAATGAGGTGTGTGTGTGTGTGTGTGTGTGTGTGTGTGTGTGTGTGTGTGTGTGTGTGTGTGTGTGTGTGTGTGTGTGTGTGTGTGTGTGTGTGTGTGTGTGTGTGTGTGTGTGTGTGTGTGTGTGTGTGTGTGTGTGAGAGAGAGAGAGAGAGAGAGAGAGAGAGAGAGAGAGAGAGAGAGAGAGAGAGAGAGAGAGATTAGGTTCACATGGAAGTAAATTATCACTAATAAGAGGTTCACTTGGAAGTGCATGACTAATTTTTTCATTTGGTGCATTGTGCATAGGAGAATGAGGTGAGAAATATCTTTCCCATTTATCAAAATTATTTTCTTTAGAAGAAGGAATAAAAGAAATGAGTTTTAGAGAAAAAGATTCATCTATTTGTACTTCTTCATCATCATTATGTATATCATCATATCCTTCATTACAATAATAGTCATTTATCTTCACTATAAATGAGATCACTTTCTAAATTTTTAGTTGATGTGAAAATTTGTAAATTTGTCCAATCATTGTCATAATTATAAGAAAATTTTAGAAATTTATCTCTGGGATGAGAAGGAGGAATTGCATTTGTGGCCATTTTATTTCTTTCACCAAAGATAAGTTTAAAATATGAAGCAAATGCATGCACAAAGAACTACTATCATCAAAATTTTGAAATTACTTTTGATAAACCAAACAACTTGTAAAAAATTCAAATTATTTTTCTACAAATTCTAAGGGAGGAAAACATGAGGTTTGACGACCTAGTTTGGAAATCTAGGGTTTTTAGCTAGGGTTTTAGAATTTTGGAAAATTATGCAATAATTTTAAAATCTAAAAATAATTTTGAATAGGAATAATGCAAAAAAACTTATACAAAAATCATAATTTTGAAATTAAACTTTCGCACAAGAAAACTACTGATTTTGAAATTATTTTTGACAAAGTAATCAATTTGCAAAAATTCCAAAATAATTTTCTAAAATTTGCAAGGAAGGCTTCAGGTTTAAGGACCTAGTTTTGAAATCTAGGGTTTTAGAAATTTTCAAAATTATGTAATAATTTTTAAAGGAATAATGCACAAAAATTGATACAAAAATCATAATTTTGATATTAAATTTTTACATAAAAATATGAAGGAAAACCCCTAAGTGTAGCTAGGGTTTTAGGTTTGTTTTAAGTAAGTTAGGTTCACCAAAATGTTTTATTATTTTTGGGAATCTAGTGTTTAGATCCTAATAATAAGGATCTAGAATAATAGGAAAAATATATTTTAATTGGGAAAAATATATATTTTAAATAGGTAATTTTGAAAGAGGAAGAATAATAAACTTATCTTAAATCGGGCTAAAATGAATGATTTCAGAGCTAGTAATTGAAAAGCAATATTGAGACACTATCAAGAATCTAAACTTGGCTTTCATTTTATAATTGGATAAGAATGTCAAAATAGGACACCCTAGTGTTTGGTGCTATAGTCCCTCCCTAGCTCTATTTTCCTCAATATCTAAGCTTTCTAGGTTTTGTTTGTCAGGTTAGTGTGAGCCTGTGTACCAAATTTTAGGGGCTGAAATTTAATAGAGCTCATTATAGGTTCATTTTAGTCTTCAATACCTATATATATCTACACACATGAAAATAATGAACACATCAAAGGAAAAATGGGGGAAAAATAGGTTAGGGGAAGAATGATCACATGATCTAGAACCCTTGTTATCCTGGTCATTGCCTATATTAACCCTCAATCTAGGGTCTCAAATCAAATGTAGTTCTCCCGTAGGGAATGTGCATAATCAATGTGCATGATAGATTCAAGAATTATTTTTGCCTAGGCCTTTCCTTGATCAAGTATGCAAGTCTATGTATGATGTAGAGAAGCTGAGAT
>JARHVA010011472.1:0-53627 GCA_037957365.1 Torreya grandis | reverse complement strand
TTATAAAACTTATATTCTAGGATATCTCTTCAATATTTTCTTCTCAAGACAAATGAGATCCATCGAGATGGTCTCATAAACTTACTCACCCTATTATTGATCCTCATTGATGTCTTTATTATCTTTTTCAAAGTTTGTCGTCTATATATAGTTTTATTATTTTACAAATAAATCAAATTAATTTTTATTTCTATAATGAAATAAACCTCTATGTGGTTATCTATTTTTAAATAACACAAGAAATTTACTCAAACCTTCTCTTTTCTAAGACATCTACTGGCAAGATAGTGCATATTCCTTCAAATTGGAGTGTTTAAGAGATTAATTACTTGAATTTTTTGAATCAATTTTTATCCTTTATTTTTTAAAGTAAAGTAACATCAATTAATTCCAAGCAGATTTTTATTTACTTTTAATTTAATTGGAACTACCTAGAACCTATAATTTTTAGATAGTATGCAACTTCTAAACATCTTTCAACTTTAACCTTGTTATAACCTCCAAAGGCGTATTAAATATTCAAAAAATGGTATTTATTTTATTTAATTTTTTTCATAACTACATTACCAATAAACACCAAATAGATATTCAAATTACAACACAATTGGTCTTAGTATTCTACAGTACTGTACAGGCTTGTTTATCCTTAAAAGATGTTATACACCTAGATTTCATCCAATAAATTTTATAATAAATATTAAATTTAATTATTCCATATTTAAAACATATAAATAATCCATATTATATTTTTTTCTTAAAATTTTAAAATTTGACAACTTTTCCCCTTTTTGTCATATATAAACCTAAATCTGCACTTTTACAACTAAGTTGGGCTTGTTTCAATTGTATATTGATGGGATTGTATCTTTAAGTGTTTTATAATTATATAAATATTATTATAAACCTTATTATTATGTTTTTAATCTAAAAACAAGATCAAATAATGATATTTGATACCTTTTCTATGTTTTCAATAAACATCTACAGAAATTTCAATAGATAGTCAAATTTATTTCTCCTTTCAAGGATTCTCTCCTCCAATTAACACCTAAAATAGTTTATAAATATATTCCTCCACATTATATCAATTTTTTTGGAATACCCACTAGTTATAAATGAAGATATGGTTCTTTTTGAGTCTCAAACCTTTATTTAGGATTTCTCAGGCTACATAAAAGCTGAGAAATTCTTAGCCATTATTCATACAATATAGGGTCATTATTAAATTTATAAAAAATTTAAGAAACTCTCATAATTATAATTAAATCTATCTAATTCTCAATATCAAATCATGCATTAGTTTACATGTGAAACAATGACTGTGTTGACTCTCAACACATATAAACGAAGATGTTTACATGTTTCAATAATATGAAATTCAAATCAAGTATCAATAATCTTAAAATTAAATTTTTAAATATTTAAATATATAGTAAATATATAATTATAAAAAAAACCCATAATATCAATTTTGGTTGTAACAAGAACATGTTTCCATATACTCAGAACATTGTTCATGCATGCAAACTATCAACAATTTCACTTTCTATGTCTTAGTTTTCAAGATAAACCTGTAGATCATTAAGATAATTTATAAATAGAACTAAAACATGTAAAAAAATAATTTTTTATCCATATCGAAAATATTCAATATCAAAAGGACCTCATTTATTGAACATTTTACACATTCATATTTATAAGGTGCAGACCTAATAGGCCTTCTTCACTTCTACTCTTCTACTATGAATCCATTAACTAACTTTTCATCATTTATTAATTTTTATTTAATTTTATTAAATACTATATTTATGTTATTAATATTATCACAGTTACAAAAAAAATTGGTCCTAAAATAAGACTAAAATTCTCTCACTTGCTCTTATCTCCATCTACCATATGGTTTCTCTATCTTCCTTCGATTTGTGACAACTTCTAGATAATGATAAAAGTAATTTTACGCCTACGTAAAGTGAATATGTATTTACAACATTATTTTTAGGACCATTTATCAAATTTCATACCCTTAGAAATGGTCGTAAGTCCTTACAAATCTATTCAAATATTTAAACTTAACTTTTGGAAGGAAATTCCAAAACACCACCAATTGATTTATAGAGCATAATTTAAGACTAGGTAACATTTATTATTGACTCCTGAATGAATCTCAAAACTTTTATAGCAAGACCAAATACAATCTAAAAATATTTACATTGTGAAGATAACTCATGTTTTGATGATCCTGTATCACATCTTGGGAGAGTTATTATAAAAGTGGTTATCACCTCATTCCTAGCATTCAACAATTATTTTTCAAGATATAGGAATAATATTTTACCCCCTTGGTTGGTCCACATTAACTATTTTGGGTTTGATTTTTCCTGTAGGACATTTTTTTAGCAAATTTTGGGTCTTGAAATTCTTATTTGTACCTTGAAACTTGTTTAAAACCACTACTTATCCTAATTTTTTTATGATTATGATATGGATTTATTAAATTAATTAGGTGAGGAAGAGAGGTTTTTAGCTTTTGATTATTTTATAATCAACTTAAAATATTGCCTTTCCTTCTATTAAGAATTATCTACTCAAGGCTATTTAATTTTCATTCTTGGGTTTGAATATTGCTTTGAATGGCATTAAAAACTACCAAAATTCCACTAAGGACTTGTTCATGTTTGTAACTTAGGTTACCTCCAACTATATTAGAAACAAGGACTTCATTGTTGCTATCATCATTGTTAATAGGTGGTGGCTCATTCTTATTCTAGTTGAGATGGTAGGCACCATGACCTCTACCTCTTCTTGGGTTATAATTACATAGGTTATTATTATCATTATAAAAACCACTAGATATTTTTGTAATAATCCTAAGGAACCAGAGAATAATAGTTTAAGATATTACATATTTGAAAATTTCTTCCCCAAATTTCTCTAGATTAAAAACTATGTTTTGATACCAAATGAAACAACCCTAGTTTTTTTATATCTAAGTATGAATATATGCTAAAAAAACACTCTATCTAAATTGAAGACATAAAATAATCTCCTTAGAATTGCTACTAGAATAATTTGAAATATAAAGTGGTTTTATAACAATTTTAGGCAATTACTTAAGGTTAAATGACCTTTAAGGGATACTTTAAGGAAGTGTACTAATCTTATAAAGTATAAGGCTTGGGTTTTATCAATGTGGAGATGCACACTCATAAAATACATGCTTTATACATTAAAAAAAATATCTTCTTTATAAGACCATTTTAAGATCTTAACCTTACTTAAGTACCTCGTTACTCCTAACTAGATCTAAGATAAAGGTTCAAATAGGTAAATGGTTTCCCCTAATCTTAGTCACTTGATAAAAGATTAAAAAAGTGTTAAGGTATGTTTGAGAAAGAAACTAAAATCAAACTATAGGATTATATATAGAATCCAAGTAATTATCACCAATTTTATATGACATCCTTTTTTACACTCATGCAAAAAACATTTAAACATCATGATCATTAAGTGTAAGGAAATGAGAACATGTATAGCTCCATTAAATGATTTTGATGGAAAATTATCATCAATATTAAAAGTGTATTTTAAAAGCATTGGTATTTACATTCAACCATTTCATTATTAATATTCCAACATTGAAATAAAACATTTATCAAATAATCATGTAACAAGAAAATGTAGTGACAAGTTTTCAAGTTCAACCTATTGAGGTTGAAATATTTTGACCTTTCTATTTTTTGGATCATGGCACCTTAATAAATTAAAATTTCACAATTATTTATATAATTATTTAAAACCAATAAGATAAAAATACAATATAAATTAATATGTATTGATGAACACTTTCAACACAACCAAGACTTAGTAGAATATCATCCAAGTCATCATTCAATATAGCAAGGTACTTAATATTATTTTAGTGGATAATTCCACCTAAAAATATATCTCATCATAAATATATTTAATGGAACTATTTTACTTATTATTAATAACTTAAACCAAATAAAAATAGATAAATGCTAGGAGATTGTTGAGCTTCCATAGATGTGAGATTAAACTCTTTCATTTTAATCTCACATCCTTGTGTCATTAGGTAAATGAAAAAAAATGAAAATTTAATTGAAATAAAAAATAATAAATAAATTCATATTCTTAATTTAAAAATATTACTTCTAAAATGTCATTCTTTACATTATCTATTAAAAATGTTTAGATGTCATGATACTTGACTTATAGAATAACCACACTTATTAAACAACCATTATTTACCACATTATAAGATTCATGAGTACAAGAGTTTATATAAATTTAACTAAAATGTGAAAACTTCTAAAATAAAACTTGTCATAAGAAACCAACTTCCACATGAAGAACATTATCTCTTATATTAGTATATTGATCAAATACAATTATTTGATAATAAGTCCATAAGTATATTACAAATATATACTTCATGACTTTTGGAAATTATTTTCATGTTACCAATAAATCCATACTAATATTTTCCTCTAAAAATAATAAATATATCATTTCATGAAGAATGAATAAGATAAAAACTAACTCAATACCCTCTTAACAACATTACATTTTAAGAAGGGGGATTAGCCCATACCTGGAAAGGCTCAATGGGTTCAATGAAAACTTGTCTGAGAAATTTTTGAGGTCTTGGTTAAATAGGAAAGTCATTGTTGGTGGAATCATTTTTGAGATTTCTGAAAAGGTGATTGCTATGGCTACCAGAATGTCCATACAAGGGATAAAACTTCAAAGGAAGACAAAAATTATGTATCTCTCAAGCCATGAACTATTCCTAAGAGAAGGCAAATAACTCATTCCTTACCAAGGAGGATTTGAGTGTGCTAAACTACCTGAGCCATGGGAGGGAGTGTGCTTCATCCTCATGAAGTACTTCATGCTTGAAGGATGATTTACCAGGTTTTATAATTACCACCTCCCCCTTTTAAATCACTTCAGGCGTAATGCTCTCATCAGTTTTCCTTTTTACCTACTCTCCTCTCTAGAACATTTTCTCCTTAGGGTGAGAGAAAAAATGTCTAAAAAACTAGATATGAATCCTATTCCCCTACACTAGGGCCTCATTCTCTATTTGTATAATTTTCACTGAGCCCTTGAGCCATCCAAGACAATCGTAATTGATAGTGGGGATATTTCTTCTAATGCTTTGTTTGGGGATGTTATCAATGAGTACTATTTTTCCCCTATTCCTACCAAAACTAAAGAAGTCTCTTTCTCTACCCAAAAAGAGACCCTTGTTAACACCCCTGGCTCTTTACGAGTAAGAAAGGTAGGAAGAGGGAGGTTTATGTGGAGGAAGAGAATATTAGGGGGACCACTGTGGATTCCCATAAAAATCTTGGTAGGACCATGGGGGGTCAAGGTGGTAAATATTATAAGGCTTCTAATCTTAATAAGGAGGGCTTCTCCTCCTGAGTTTGAAGGTTGGGGAGGATTGTTGGTAAATCCAATCCTAAGGCTAGGCTTATATACTATTTAGAGAGCACCTCGGAGGAAGCCACCTAGGAGGAAGAGTCAAAGGAATTGGAAGTCCAAGAAATTTTTGAGGACACTAAAGGGAAGCAGGAGACTAGGGAATTTGAGGCTACTGAGGAGGAAGGTGCTGACATTATGGAAACCACTAACAAAAGGGGGAAAATGCATGTCAAGGAATATGGCGAGGAAATCGATAATGAGATTGGTTTGAAATCTGAAATTGATGCCTTGAAGGATCATATTAAAAATCTAGAGTAAAACTTCATCACTGGGCTCTGGAATATGTCTATGCTGAAAGAAGTGGGTAATACTGGGCCTGATGTCCATGTAGAGAATACTGAGAAATTTAATGATCTTCTCAAATCAATGGTTATGTAAGGAGAGACCTCTCTGACTCTCATCTTTCCATTTCTTGTTTATTTTTGGTTGATGTGTCTGTTGGTACTCTGCTAGTGTCATATCTTCTTAGAAGGCATATTTTGTTTCATTGAATTCTTGTCTTCTTTGCTTTGTCAGGGTTTGGCCCCTAGTCTTCCACCTTACTTTATCAAAAACATTACGTTTTAAGAACAAAATAAAGTAATAAAAGGTAATCATAAGTAATAAAGATAACCTTGTGAATTCAAACACATCATAAAATTTTATAGTTATTAGCTTTAAAATTTTAATAAATCATCCTATCAAGTATTATAATGCAAAAATAATCATAGATTAACTCACTACTCCATATTATAATACCACATAAGTACAAAGATATCATATAACAATACTCAATTGTTTTATATTATAAAAAAGTATTAATGTTTCATTTTTTAAAAGCCAAAAAATGGAGACATTAATTTTTTAATAATTTAAGTCGAATAAATGTTTGAAAAATAAGGATTTATAAGAAGGAAATCCTAAAATATAAACTTATAGGTGTTTATCTACCAATAATAAACAACCCACCAACATATCAATCTATAACCATTTTTCCAATAAGAGGTAGTAAAAGTATAAAACTATTATGAATAGAGGATCATTAAAATTTATGATTCATACTTAAACATACATATAAATTACTAATTTTATATATATATCACATTAGTGTTATCCAAGTGTCAAGAATGAATTCAATACAACTATAACAATACTTCTATGATGAACCTCTAAAAGTGGGTTGAATAAAAATATCTAACAAATGAGACATTCCACCACAAAAATGTTGCATAATAATAAGATAATCATATTCAAAATAGGTACAAACCCTACCTTCCTACCCTATTATCCCTCCATTGGTAATCATAACCACCCTATCCATCAGCTAGATGGTGGAATTGGGAATTTGTGCCATGAGATGATTAAAAGTACCAATAAATATTTAATTGCACTTATAATATTCCAACACAAACCAATAAATTGTCAAAGAAAAGTTGACATTGAAAAAAAAAATCAAAGTCTTCAAAGAGAAACAAGAAAAAACTCTCAATCCATTCAATATTCAAAATCCATAATACAAGTAACAATCATAGTTGGGGTCACTTTCAAATATCACATGTCAATACGTGAAATAGTAATGATAAAAAATATATATAGTCTGAGACTATATTCAATATCAAATAATTGCACTATTTAATCAAGTATGGGTGTAATCCATGACTCTTCACATTTTGAAATAAAAAAGATACCCATATCACTAGTTCTTGCACTCAAGAAACCATTTAAGACAATAAATTTCACCCTCAAAGCATCATGCCCATTTTTATTTCAAAAATACAAGAAAAAGATGAAAATTTAAAGAAAAAAATACAAATGAAAATGGATAGATAATAGAATATAATCCAAACACAATAAAAATATTGTAACTACCATAAATAATTAAGTAGATATAAACCAAAATTAAGATTGCCACCATTCTGGTTTGATCAGTTAACATTCATAATTTACTCTCAAGCTTGTGATAAATGATAACTATGAAATTGATATTGAAAGAGTTGTCAAAATTAACCTTAGCCATTGTTTACATAGTCAAGATCTAGTGTTCACTTTGGTAGGCTATATGGTCATGTCCACTCCTCTTCAGGTTCATAGGCCACTCTTTCCACAGGTCACTTCCCAGGCAACCTTGGAAAAAATCTGTGGTGAAAATTTGCTAACCCACTGACCTATTACTCCAAAGGTCTAGTACAACTTCCTTGGGACTACAAAGTAGTGGAATTGTTCTATAGGTAACATTCTACTAGCATTTTGGACTGTAGGATTCACACTCAATATAGATGCCTCTAGAATAGTGGATTAGTAGGATTTTATTATGTGGAAACATGCCATTCACTCTCTTTCCCATGTGCTTCACAACTTAGATAAACATCTCTAGAATAATGGGTCACTAATATGATGCCACATGGTATCATCATGAGAGATCACTTACCTAGAGGCTTTTTAATCTACACAAACATCTATGAGATAGCAGGTCATCAGGATGATACCACATGATAGAATCCAAGAATCCCACTTGTATAGAAGCTATGCACTTAGTATGATCATTTTTGAAACTATATATTTTTTGTATTATGCCATATGGCAACATCTTGCTAGCCTACTAGCCTAGTGTCTAATATACAATTGAATACACTAACATCTCTCCATAGATCATGGGATAGTGGCACATGGAATCCTATAAAACATTCACCAAAACATATCAAAATAAAATAAGGCTAAATAAAAAATAAAAGGCTAAGGAGATAAATTAGTTAAGGGAAAATGTTGTAGAAACTTCCAACTAAAAATATTATTAGGAAAGGCACTACATAAGGGATCTTGATGAATGACCAAGATAGACACTATGCAAGAAAATCTATGTAGGAAACTCATCAAGCATTTATGGAAAACACTACACAACTTAAAATTATCAAATGGCTATAATGAATCTCAAAACAAAAGGCAAAAGTAATTATTTAGCTAGAATAAAAATCCATGAAGAGACCTATCTATGAGGAATCTAGCCAACAAGGATAAACCAACTAAGATAAAAAGGCATAAATTTGTCTAAGTGAATACTTTGTAAACAAAACAAAATATGACCAAGGTAATTAAATTTTTATTACACCATTATTTTGCATAGAATAATTTAGCCAAGCTAGAATTTAATGTTAAAAGTGAATAACAAAACATTAATGTCAAAATATTAATCCAATCGAAGTGGTAATAAAAACAAGAGAAAGTGTTGAGGATTAGACCAACCTTTAACAAAAAATCAATATTATTATTATTTTAGTCAATCATATAAAAAACACAAGGTAGGCCTAATATAAAAGTTGACTAGTCTATTCAATAGAACATAAAACTTTGAGAATGAATACAAAGACTCAATCTGATAAACCAAGATAAATGAATGATCAAAAGTGTAAAATAAGAGTATAAACATAGAGTTAAGGAAATGTTTTAAAAACATCCTCTAACATTGGTTAAGTTCTTGCAAGGATTTCTATAGCTAACCCACCAAGTTACCTTGCATTATAAAATCTTAGTCCAAGAGCCATGCTCTATTGCAACTCTCCTTTTTATATAAGAGGTTATTGATAAAGTAAATGTCTAAGGCAGATATCTAACTCAACACTTTAATTTATAACCCTTCCATAAGGAATTTATTTATAATAATAATCAATACTTAGACCATTAATTCCTATTATGTATTTAGTCTTACTAGCAACCACTCAACCATTTATTTTATATCCACTCATTTATCTTAGTCTATAATATAAATTATAAATGAATACATGGGGATGCACAAATATCATTTCTTAGGCTGATTATCTATAAGTTTTGACAAAGAAAATAATAATCATCATTTTATTAAAAGAGCCATATAGGATTAAAATTTACTCCCTACTTGATAGATTCCTTCTAGGGAGATCTATGGTCAAGGCTTATTGAGGTTATTAATAACACTTTCTCTAAGATTTATTTACAATTTTATCCTAATTATATTATTCCTTATCAAAGGTTATCCAACTATATCTATACTTTTTTATCATAATTGATATTATGAATGGGTTGACTTGACTATATTCAAAAAAATAGCCCACCTTATATATTAATCTTTCAAATCATAGGCCAACCTAAATCTAACACCTTCATATAAGATTAATTATTCACACACACACACACACACACATATATATATATATATACACACATACATACATACATATATATATATATATATATATATATATATATATATATACATACATATATATATATATAGACATATATACATATATATATACATATATATATATATATGTATATATATATATGTATATATGTATATATATATATATGTATGTATATATATATATGTATGTATGTATGTATATATATATACAGATATATATATATATATATATACATATATATATATATACATATATATATATATATATAGTCCATTTAAATTAATTCTATTAAAAGAACCTCAAGATGCAATGAACAAACATTGATAGGATATTTAATAGAATATCATCTATATGCTTATATAAAAAGGATATTATCTTGGTCAAACTTAGCCACAAATGTACAAGCCTCCATAAGTGTTCCATTTTTAATAAGGATCCATCACTAGGAGGTCTATTAATCCTATATACTAAGTAAACTATGAAATAGTTATCTGCAGTAATAAATAGATCATTCAATTGGTAGCTTAATACTAATAGTGGCTCATAATCATCCAAAAATCAATCATTAATACATAAATATAATAGAATTAGCTAAGAATGATTATTACTTAGCCTATATCTAATTATATAAATAAACAAATGTTGAGTAGACTACATTTAAAGGTGAGATGCTATTTGATCTAGGTTTAACTCTTGCCATTAAAAAGTGGGATCACCTCCTAACCTTATACCATCATCAAATTATTTCTCTAGCCACCTCCGAGTAGGTCTCCCAGCTCTAAGAATGTTCATATCATGGTGCAAGCTAAGCAAAGGATGAAATTAGTCAAGATATCTTAGGGTCAAGGAGATAGCTACTCATAAGGTGAAAATTCAAGCATCTATAATGCAAGAGGTTATTAACTTCAAATCTATTTTTAGAAAGAAAAATACACAAAAGAGAAAACACAAGGATCACAAGCATAGGACTCATCAGACATATGCCATATATGATATATTCTATAAATAATCATGAGAGGACTTATGCAACCTACCATCATGTCCAACATGAGAGACCTACCCCTTCCCCCATCATGAAATACATGACCTTTCAAGGCATCAAAATTCTTACATGGTTAAACCATCATATCTAGGTTAGAAAAAATATAATGGTTAGAACTATCTGGAGGAATATCTTGAATCTGAACTCCCACACAAGTGGTAATAACATTATGGGTGACCTAAGCACAACCATAGGAAAATAATGAAGAGAATAGGTAAGCTAACTACCTTAATTTATCTCAAACACAATAACTCAATCAAGAGTCATATAGACTTCATTTAGTCAAATAGATATATATTTAAGTCAAAAGGATACCTATCAAATAATTGAGGCCTTCCTATGGATGTTTATGAAGGTTTCTACTAGCTAAGTCTCTCCCTCTAGAGGATTTCTTATTTTCCTTATCTTCTTCCTTTATTCCCTAGGTGGCCAAAAAATTCTTAAAGTATTAAATCTTTTTCTTAGAGATCTACCATCCTCAATTAGAATGTGATAAGAGTCTATTCTTTCTTTGGATCAACCAACCACTTATTATAGTCAGCCCATGCCTTCATTAATGTGTGATGTTTTATTAGTCCATAATGGTGCATAGAGGCTCATGAACAATCCTATGACTAATTCTAAGATCAATCCAATGATTCTTATTAGTTTAAGGAAATATCCAATTAATGGATGAGTCAATAAGCTACCAAAAGATAATGTATATGTTAGTCTACTTCATTTCATTAATTAAATATGATAATCACAAAGGTGGTTAGACTAACCCAATAGAAATCAGAACCACTATGACACATTGAGTTTTAAAAGAAGGGTTTAATGGTATATAAGGCATCCAAATAGGATAAAATGAGGTTAATAAAATATATTGGTTTGAAATAGGATCACACATGATGAAACTATGCCTGACATAGTCCTTGTTCCCTTATTGCTAATGATTTATTCCTACACAATTATTACACCCATGAAATATGTTATCCTAATATCCAAATCTTGATATCATAGAATTCTATATTATATCCTAAGGTAATAATTTAAACATTACTAAACCCACATTGACCATGTGTATAATCTGATTCACTTTATATTTAGCACCACCAAGGGAGTATAACCATTAGTTTAGCATAGTCACATTATTTTCTCATGAAAGTCGTTACATTCACCCCCACTTAAAAAGGGCATCATCCTTGATGCTATAGTACTTTATTCATCCAACAAGGTTTCTAAATTTGCTAGAGTAATAGAACATCATCCTAAATTATCTATGTGCCACCACAGGTAGGCACCCAAGGTGGGCATTTCATTGCATCACTAAAGGACATTCTCAAATGTGGAGGCCAACTCTACTAAAAACCAATCACACTATTCTTCTCTATTTCCAATGGCCCTTGAGTTTCTACATTTATAATTTGTAAGTATTTTTAAGCACATATGAGGATCTCACCCACACAAATATAATCTTATGATTCATATTTTTAATTTTAAAGTTTCTACAACCCTGGATTATCAATATTTTGATACTAATTCTCTTATTGGATTATAAAATAGTGTGACATAATCACTTTAGACTTGCAACATAAGTCATGAATTTCATTTTCAATATATAAACACTTATTCTTCATATAATTTTCTATTCAATGGTCATGGGAGAGTTGAACAACCTGCCATCATGCCAAACATAGGAGTACTTCATCTTCTTTCATCATGATGTCTAGGTAAGGGTTAAAAAATATTTCACCATGCCCAACATCGAAAGACTTTGATATGTTACCAACATGAATATTATACTCACAAACCACCATTACTCAGTCTCACAACATCATATAATAATATGTACACAAGAATAGAAGTGCTTCATGAAATTCAGGGGGTATAACTTCTGAATTTCTAAAAAAATTCTTGCAAGACATTACTAAAATTTCAACGTAATGATAATTTCATATGACCATATCATAAGGATGCTTCAATTCTAGATCATAACAATTTAGATTTATTTTTATCAAAATCTATCTAATTTAGAGATGAAAGTGGTCCAATTTTAGACCCAAGCCATTCTTAATTTAAGGCTACCTTCCAAACAATACTTCATTAGTTGCATTAGATTATGGTGAGCCATGCTAAAGGTAACTATGTCTTCTGTGTTACTTCATTTAATAAGATACTAGCTGAATTATGATAAATTTTAAAAGAGGAAATTCACTCTATTTTAGACCATACCACTAACTCAACTATACTAACCATTGAGATCCATAGTTTCTCCATTATGAGCATGAGATTTAAAGTATTTCTTGGATGTAGTATTTACTCGAAAAGAATACTTATAGTGCTAAATAAAAAATCATCTTACTAAATTAGGTATCCATATATCAACATATCATTTTGAATGAAGTTAAACCATAATAAGTTCACATTTGTATTTATAGAGTCACATGACACCACACAAAGTCACCATTTCTAGTGTTATCATAATATCAAGGTCCTTTACAATAGCTAGATCATGGGGAAAATACCTCCTATCACATCAGTTCTATTGAAGAAGAACACAAACTTGGGATTGTCTCCCATTTCAATATATGATGTCATTCATGGAAGGTTTTAAGTAACCACCCTGTAATGTTATTTCATTACATAGGCTTCCAAAATGTCAATTCATTAGCCAAGAGAATAATATTCTAATCCATATATATGAGGTTTTTTGGATCTCAACCTACCATCCAAGCTATCATGTGTAGCTCAATATGTAGGAATCTATCTAGATATTAGTCCACCAACTAAGATAAATATGTGTGATTCAATGTATATGTGTGGCCCTCAGGACATCAGTCCACTAGCCAAAGGTCAATGTGTCAATCAATATGTATGTGTCACTCAAGATATTAATCCACCTCCAATATTTAATTATAGAGTGAAAAGGTAAAAAAATATGATACATTAGGTTCCCTCAAGGCTTTGGTCTACTAGTCATTCCAATGCATAGAGTGAAAGTTATAGTCAATACATCGATGTTCCCAAGCATGTCAAGGCATAGAGAGTAAGTAATAATCAATGTGTAGATAAACCTAAGAATGTCAAAGCATAGAGAGTAATAAATAATTGATGCACAAATGGCCACAAGAATGTTAAAGCATATAGAGTAATAAATAGTATATACACATATGGCCCCAAGCATGTCAAAACATAGAGAGTAATAAATAGTTGATTTGCAGATGACCCCAAGCATGTTAAATCATAAAGAGCAATAAATAGTGAATGAGAAAATGGACCCATGCATGCCAAAATATATAGAGTAATATATAGTTAATTCATATATGACCTCAAGCATGTCAAAACATAAAGAGTAAGAGATAGTTGATGTGCAAATGGCCTCGAGCATGTAAAAGTGCAAAGTGAAAAAACACCTCAGTGCTCTTGAGACACCTTGATGTCTAATACCACCATGTTTGGTGAGTGAAAAATGATGGGATCTTGGATTGTGTGATATGTACCCACCATAACCTACTTAATTTTTATTTTCAATCTACTTCCACTCCCCTATACTCGCATGAAGTGAATGTTATGCGCATACTATCACATGAAACTAGAACAAATAAGCATCATAAAAAATTGGATAAGCACCAACTTTAATATTTTTTAATTAAAAATTAAATGATTTGACAATTTTTGTATATTTTTAAAATTAAAAATAATCTTTTAACGGTTATATTTAATTTTTAAAACTAAACATATTAAAATTTTGAATCTAGAAAACTTATTTGGAATCATTTTTAGAAATTAAATTTCATCTCTACTTCCAATTTTTTTTTTGGATATAAAACTATTTCAACATTAATTAATTTTTAAAGTATCATGTTGATTTTAAATATTTAAAAAATAAATAAAATAATTTAAATTCCATTACAAACCTTTTTAAAATTTGAACATATTCAACCTTTTAAATATATTGAATAGTTTGATCTTTAAAAATTGAAAATTTTCAAAATTAGTAAATACATAAAAAATTAAAATTTAAACTTATTTACTTATTTTTAAAAAAATAAATTTTAATTTTTATATTAAGATAAACCCATCTTTGAACTAGTGTGGAATCAATCATAGAAACATCAAAAGGTTCAGGTCTCCCCTTGACTTGCAAAATATAAAAAAAGGTGCAACTCGCTAGGAAAATGAAAAGCACCCAACCAAAAGAATCAATGACAACTAAAAGAGATTTTTAATTTTTTTGATTGCTGTAAGAACAAACCAATTTTAATTGGGCCAAAAACTAACCTAGACTAATGGAAAAAGAGGCCCATATCTCAAAAATAACAATCAATGTCCCCACAAGACCTTTAGATTGATTTTGATTAGATCAAGAACTAGACTAGACAAATATGGAGGTCTAAGTCTCTAGAATCATATGAAGAGAGAGAAACCATGTGGTGTCATAGTGGGACCCAAACCCAAAAATTTGAATTATAGGGTCCTAAAATAACCCAATCTTATTTGAAGGAACTAGGTAGAGATACTTCCAAAAAATATCTTAGATGGGAGAGAAAACCTTTGGAGTCTCCTAAGGACCAAACACAAGATCAATATCAAAGGATTCCTCTAAATACCCTAAATCTTTAGCTATGGAGTTGCATATCCCACATGGGGTCAATGGAAAAAAACTATCCTTGACACAAAGGGAGGCCCAAGTTTCCCAAAGGAGATATAATGGGATTCTAGAGGAAACAAAAGAGTAGAGTTATTAAAAAAATCATTAAAATCATTACATCCCATATTGATCTATAAAAGTGGAGTCGATCATACCAATAATTTTTTAATAAAGACATCAATCTAGTAAACCAAAACACTTAATCGAAAAAACCTAAGACTATTGAACACAAATAGACACTAGAGAAAATCAAATACATGTAAAATATCCCTACTTACCATCTTCACCAAGAGATTATTTATTAAATATTATTCTAAGAGGTAGACCGACCCAAGGTACTACCTAATGTTACACATCTATTTCGACCTAAAAGTAGAGGAAATATCTACACTTAAAGCATTCTTGAATAAAAGAAAACTAGGATCAACTAGCACTTTAAATTTGATCTAGAACCTATAAGAACAACCCTATCCATAAGTTATTAAAGTCTTAAGCCACTCCAGATAACTAGAAGAACCACCCAAGAGAAAAATCAAAACTAACCTATTTGAATAGAGAAGATAGCTAGAAGGGATCCCCATAGGACTCGATCACGTCAAGGACTTAAGAGTAAGGTGACAACTGAGAGTTGATAGATGCCCTTAAAGAGCCATTTAGACCCACTCAACATGGTACCACCTTTCCTAATGGTGTAAATTATTCCAAAGAAAAACTAATTGATGGGCCAACTCTCAAAAAAATGGTAATAATTCAAATTTTAAATTCAAGAGCCCATAGCCTAAAAAAGCACTTTTTACTAATGTAATCACCCATGTCATCAATATTTTGAAACTTAATTACAACCAAGTTTAAATTTCATCTCATGGTATAGTGAGTATTCAAGGGTTATAATCTTTTTTAATGTTCTTTATAGGGAATTAACATGAAATTAGGTCTTCATCTAATGATTGCTCTTGAAAAATCTATGACTTAATACTAAAATGTTCCCAAATTTTGTCTTCTTAAATACATTAAAGGAGACTTCCCCTCTTTAAAAAAGATTTATCCTTCAAAATAGAGATATAATTTATATCATATTATACATATTAAAAATATAGACAAGAAAACTACCTTCACCACTAAAAATAAGAACAAGGTAGCATAGATCCAAAACTACAAAGAGCCCTTCTCTCCCCAGAAATCTAGCTTGGGTATTGACAAGGAGATATTCCAATTCAAAGAGAAATTTAAGGCTTGTGAACCTCCCAATAAGAGATAAAAAAAATTAACACCATAAAAATGACCCATAATGGTTAGCCATAGGGTCCGTAATAGTTTAGTGTAAAAAACTATTCCAAGGAAATATAGAGATCTTGAAATGTAAGTCAACCCACCACCCATAAGAAGTTACTCCATAATATAATGATACTATATCTATCCATAAATTACCTTATAGATGATTATTTATACCATAGCAACCATTTAAACACTAACTGGTTAGAGCATAACATAATCTCTAGGGTCACATACCCAACTTTGGTTATGCGAATAGAATACCACCACCATTTTGGGAAGCATTGATCCAAAAAAAACCTCCTTGAACCATAAAAAACTACTACCCATTAATCAAATGAAGATATACCAATCTTAAGCATATTAAGAGATCCCTTTCTAGCAATCTACGCAAGGGGAAGATTGGCTTCCATGCTAGAAAGTGAGAAACTAGAGCACACCACCTTCACATCAAACACATCTTCATTCCTATCCTTCCTATCTAGGTGAGTAATTTCATCATCATCTTCCCCCTCCTCCTTGATTAGGCTTAGTTGATCCCCTCAAACATTTTGGAAAAGAGATTTATTATTTAGTGCAATGGCTCTTCCCAAGTTACTCTCCATCCCCATAGATAATTTTCAATAGTTTTTAAAATTATTAATGTTACATATATTCAAAAATATAAATTTCATATCTAGATTTGAAGCATTTTTTGTACTCATTTTGAAAAACTCATTTTAAAGTTTAAATTTAAATTTGATCACTACTATTGGTCATGAAAATTATTTGAATCAATTAAACCCATTTTAAATATGATATTTTAATAATTTAATATTAAAACATAAATAATTATACTCAATTTTAATATGATTAAAATAAAAGAATCTTCTCAATTTTTATATTTAACTTGAAAAAATTATTATGTTAAAAATTTTAAGTTCTAAAACCTATTGAGACCCTTCTATTTTAATTAAACATGTTATAAATGAATTTCAATAATTTAAATTTTAGCATAAACCCATTTAAATGTTTAACATTTTTTTACAACATACATACATATATATATTTTGAATTTTAAGGTTTAAAATTTATGAAATGAGTACAAATATTTAAATTTCAAATTTAATTACATTTACTCATTCTAAAAATATTTTTAATTACTCATTTTAAAAATATTTTTAAAGTTAAAAATATTTAATATATTGAAAGAATTAAATTAAAATTTTAATTTGAAACATTTTTTATTCATTTTGACTCGTTTCATAATGGAAATGGGCTAACTAAATTAAAACCATTTAAAAATTAAAATTTAATTTAATCTAATATTAAATAGTAAATTAATTTAGTTATTATAAACATTATAAAAATTCAAAAGTAATTTGGAAGTTTGTACTTTTAAATTTAAATTTTAAAGTTGAATCACATTTATGCTAATTCAAGTTTCAAACTTAGAGTCCAAACATTTTCCCAAAATGAGTGAAGTGATTTAAATTTAAATTTGAAAATTATTTTTTCAAACTTAGTATAATTATAATTTAAATTTCAATTTTAAATTTAAATTATAATTATACTAAGTTTGAAAAAATAATTTTCAAATTTAAATTTAAATCACTTCACTCATTTTTAGAAATTATTAAATTAAATAATTTAGACCTATATTAAATTGAAAATTTCAACATATTTAAAATCAACAACTTATTTTGAATTGGAAATGTTAACATGTTAAATTTTATAGTTGAAAAAATTCATATAAATTCATTTTTATCATTTAAATTTCAACATCAAATTTGATTAAAATATTTTATTTGTAATTAACTCATACAAATTTTAGCTTTTGTTTCATTTTTTAAAAATATGCGATCATTTTTAACATTTTCAAAATGAATAAAATCATATAAATTTTAATATAAATTCATTAAAATATGAAAAAAATAGTTTTACAAAATGAGAAGAAAAATTATTCAAATTTAAAGTTAAATATTTGAAAAAAATTGTAGAAACTATTGATATTTCTAAACATTATACATGATTTCATTTTAAAGTTGAAAAAGTAAAACTTGAAATTACTCATTTTTAAAATGATTTATTGTTTTCTAAAGTTTCACTTTGTCATTTAATAATTTTATGGGGAAATATTAAATTAATTTTTGTAAAATAGTAAAAATACATTCTAAATATATAGAACATATTTTTGTGATGATTTTAATTTCAAAAATATATTTTTCAAAATAAGTTCAAAATTGAAAAATGAGCTTTCGATATAAAAACTAATTTATAAATTTCAAGTCGAATTCTAAATTTAAAAAGTTAACTCTTTTAAATTTAAATTAAAAACTCTAATTTCGTATTATTTTAAATTTGTAATGAGTTTTTTTTTTTAAATAAACATATTTCAAGTTTCAAAAAAAATCTAACCTTTTTAATATATTGAATGTTTTGATATTTAAAAGTAATTTAAAAAAAAAGAGTAAATACACTTAAATTTAAAAAAATTAAGTTGAAAACAAATCCACTCGTTTAAAAAAAAACATTTTCCATTTGAAATTTAAATGAGTTCAATCTTATCGATAATAAAAATGAGATCATTTATTTTTTCCACTTCAAATTTTAAATTTTAATAATTTAATAATAAAACTTAAATGAGTTTACTCATTTTAAATAGGTTCAAAATTAAAAAAATACTTTTGAATTTTATATTAATATTCATATTTGACATTTAAATTTTAATTTTAATATTTTTTAAACGCTATTTTCATTATAAAATATTTTTTTTCAATTTAAAAAAACCTATGTTGATTTTAAATATGGTCAAAATGAATACATATATACATATACATATATACATATATATATATATATATATATATATATATATATATATATATATATATATATAAACTCATTATAATGTCAACTTTTAAATGTATTAAAATATCAAAATTTTAATTAATTTTTTTAGTTTGATAAGGAAAATACCTTGACTTTATAAGGACTAGGAACCATCGTTAAAAAGTGCAGTAGAAAGTAGCAAGTCCTGTGGACTAAAAGATAAAAAATAGAAATAGTACTAGCAACTAACTATTCATGCAAAAGGAAAAATAGTAGGAAAATAAATAGTAAACTATTCCAAGATGGGGATCCATTCATAGGTACCTTAATATTCTCAATCACCTTCTCCTACATGACCTATTTGCTCTTTTTAATTCTACCCCTAATTTTTTTAAGCCCTTTTGCATCCTCCCTAGGGAGGATCATTCTAGCTTCTTTCTGCATCTATTCCTTCATATGGGTCTTCTTAGTAGGGGTTATAAGGGTAGCTTGGGGGAGGATACCTCCATGATGTGTTGCTTTAGGGGGGTCCTTTTAGCCTTATATATTTGAGTGAAATATTGGATCATTTTATTAACCTCCTTGTATATAGAATTCCAATCCTAGATTAGGCCTATTAGATAGTTCCTAACCTCATGAGGATTATTAAACTTTTCTAGCTAATATTTGTTTGTTTTGATCTCCTATACTTGGGTTTACTTCCTTTCCCTACAAATTCCCTTTAATTCCTTTGTCCAACAAGAGTGGTTTAGGTGTGAAGACATAGAGCTTTAGGGGAGGACCCCAGATGAGCTTTTAGAATTGAGACTAGCATGGGAAGCACTCATTATCGATTGATGAGACCCTTATGTAGGTTTTTATTTAGTAGAGTCTTCCTTAGTACAGGAAACTTCTAATATAACCTCTCTACCTTGAAGGTTTTTATCATGATTTACCATTAATATGATAAGGCCCTAGTGTAAGATGGGATTAGCTTCATTGATTTGGTACACAAGAGTAGTTCTCTCTATGGATTTGATGAGATAATGAGGAAGGATAATTTTAAAACCTTAAAAATGATTAAACAAGAGAAACTGATTGGAAAAAAATGATGATGTACTTACCTTCAAGTATTAGATACTTCATTAATTGTAGGTAGACTTCAAGCCATTGGTGTGGAATGTCCAAGCAAGGAAACCCCTTTTTATCTATCTTAATGAACTTGTTAGTTATAAAAAAACTTTGTAGAAGTTTTTATTTCTTATTGATATTTATATGTTTTTGTTCCTTTATATTACATCCTATGGCTTCTCCAATTAGATCCTCCATTATCGATATTTTGACCCCTCTTAACTATACCCTCTTATTCCACACCATAATGAAAATTTTCACCAAGTCTGCACCATGGTAATTTACCTTCAACTCAAATTATGTGAGTCCTCCTCTATGAAGTTTCTTTGACACCTTATTCATGATTTTGATGTCTGAGTAGGAATTCAGTTTAAGATGGTCCCTATTTTCACCCATCTCAATAGTAGCCTAAGAGTCGAGAATGAAATTTGGTGAACCTTGGTAGGGCTTAGAGCTAATTCTTCAAAAAAAAATTATTGCATGCTTCCTCCCACCATTTTAAATTAATTATCCTCATGTTAGAGTGATGGAATGTCATAATTTTTAAATCCCTCACTTGAGAACTAAATTTTACAGATGTGGCATCCATGCCACCATCTTATCTAGAGGTGCATTTATTTTGAATGGATGATATGACACTTTTAGGGATGTGGCATCCAACATGATAGTTAATTAAAAGAGGGAGACATACTATGATATTATCAAGTAAATATAACACCCCATTCCCTTCAAAGTATGTGTGAATAATGAAGGAGTATGTCATCTCCCTCAATCTCTGCTTGGCATCATCAATTATGATTTTTATTGTGTGGGAGGGGGTTGTTTTGACTTCTATAAAATTGAGTATATTGATTAGATCCCATTAAATGATAATTATTTCCATATTGAGGATGGAGACAAGATAAATTCCCAAGAGAGCCACCATGGCTTCAGTCACATGGTTTGTCTATATTTCCATAGGTCCTACATAAGCAGTGATCAACTTTCCCTCCAAATTCCTTATGTCTCCTTCCCCACCCATACGGCCCATGTTTCCTTTTAAGGCTTCATAAAATTTGAGCTTAACCCAACATTAAAGTGGAGGCTTCCATATAACATCTTTACATATGAAGTATTTGTAAAGAGACCTAATTTTTTGTACCACCTCCCAATTTTTAAAAATTAGTTGTTTAGAGGTAGATCCTATATTTTTGTGTATGGATTTTGAATGCATTTTTCAGAATGATTATAAAATGTTTTAAATTGATAATTTAAATTGTTTGTGTTTTCAAAAAATTTAAATTATTTCATTTTAAAGATTAAAAATATAACTAATTCATGACGATTTAACTTTAAAAATGATTTTTTTTAATAAGTAAAAAAGTAAAAACATGAGCTTAATAATTTTAAAAGATCAATTTCAATATTTTTAAACCTAAAAACTTTAAAATTAATTTAAAAATCTAAAATTATAATTTATTTTTATCTATAATTGAAAAAGAGATCGAGTTTTTCAAAATTAGTATACTTACACACTGAACATGGGCCTACTAATTTTTAAAAACCAATTTTAAATTTCAACTTTTAGTTGAAGTTTAAAATTTGTACTCATTTAAATGCCAAATTAAAACATCAAATTTAAATAATTTTAAAGTTGTATTGAGATTTTAAAACTATGTCAAGTCATTCAATTGTTGAACATATTCAACATTTTTAGTTTTAAATGTTTTTTCAAAAGGAGTAAATGCATTTAAATTTAAAATTTATGTTTGAATCATATTTATACTAACTTATATTTCACATTTAAAGATGAAACATTGTCATGATTTTTTTTATAATGAATTTTTTATTAATAATATTGTAAGAAAACCATTACACGACACTTGAAGACACAACATAAAACCTTGAAAACATACAAGGTCACATTATTTCCCTTAAAATACTATATTATAATAGAATTTAGTTTGTTTTCCCCTCTTAGACTATATAAATATTAGTTTTCTTCTTCATCCCCTACTTCCTTTATAGGGTGGCTTGCCTAAGAGAAGTTGTTCTACACATAATGCAAATGATGCAGGTGTTATTTCATGTTCATAGTATATTAAGAAATGATAGTTAGGGTATTATACATTCCTTCAATTTTGTTAGTGTTAATGTACACCATTATAAAAATTTTAGTGTGGAGTCTTGTCTCCATCCCATTATTTTCAGTGCAGAGTTTAAAACTAATTAGGCTGTCACTAATTTATTTCATCAGGTTGAAGTAAGCCATAATAAATCCTAAAATCTTCTATTCAAGGCATCCATCTCCATCTATTACTTGAGATGTTTGTGTTTCTACTTGAAGACCAGGTTATTGATGTTTTACACTACTTACTTAATGGAGTGAACATTGTTGTTTAGGTCCTTAAGACTCTCTAGGATCTGACTTCCCTAATTGGGCTTATTGTTTTTAGGATTTTAATTCATTAACATGCTTATTTAAAATATCAATTTAAATCCAAACTATTTTTATAATAATTTTAAAAAACTAACTTCTAAATTGAAATATGAATGATTTCACTCATTTATACCCATTTCAAAGTTTAAATTTGAGTAATTTTACATTGAAATTTAAATTACTATTTTTTTAAATGTTTAAAAATAATAACTCATTTTAATTTTTGCATTTAATGTTAAATATTGAACATGTTAAAAATTAAAAGTTGGAAACCCCCCATTTCAAATAATTTTAAACATTTAAATTTCAACATCAAAGTTGCTTTCAATTTTCCTTTTATGAAAAACTCATATAATTTTTAATGTTTTGAAATTTTTTTAAAACCTATTTTGAGTACATATTCAAAATGAATAAAATAATTTGAAAAATCATGTATTCTGATGTAAAAAAATAGGGCAATCTTATAGAGGCCATAATTTTTGACCTGTTGTTCCATTTGAGCTCTTACACATGCCAAAATGATCATCTTGAAAATTTTGATGTTCTCCTAAGCAGATATATATACTTAGAGTTGATTTTGATTTTTTTAGAGGCAATACATGATCATCTGAGGGTTCAAATTTAACATTTAATGATTTTTTTGAGAATTTTTTTTAGAAATTGTATATTTTTATGACCGGATGTCAACCTCATTTGAATTTCATCTTATAGACTAATTTTAGCATTTATTAAATTTTGAGAGATTTTTAGAGCTGCACGCACTTGCATGAGAAACTTTCTATAAATAGTAGCTACTAAAAATAGTGGTTTTTTTATATTTTAGTTTTTTTTCAAATTTTTAATGTTAACTCTATTTCTAAGTTGAGGATTGTTTAAGCCTGGTTTGGGTTTGTAATTATTTCAAGTCATTCAAGATGAATCAATTCTGAGTTATTTTTTTATATCTTGGCTTATTGGTAATTTTATTGTATTGATAGTCTTTGGGTTCATTATATTATTTTTAAAATATGAAAATAAAAAAACTTTTAAAAAATAAGAAGAAAAATAATTTAAATTTAAATTTGAAAATGTTGACAAATAAGAAACAAGTAATATTGATAATATTAAATATTAAGGTTTAATATGACCTTGGTATAAAATTAAGGTCAGGAGCAATTGTCGATATAGTAGAGGAAGATAATGAAGTTCTTACACATAGGCAAATAGGTTTGAATATAATGCCCACGGTAGACTAGGTAGTGATGGTGACAATTGTTTTTGAAATGGAGATGGATGACTAGGCACTGTATCAGTGTTGGGGTTCTTAAATGGTAGGATAATGATTACCTTTGATGTAAATAGAAAGAGACATGTTTTGTGAATTCATGGGATTACAAAAGTCAAGGTTTTATAGTGATAAAAGTAGGTCCATTAGGGGTGAGTAATCATGGGAGATGGAATCCAAGGGAGCAAAGGATGGTTCAGTGTAAGAGATATAAAGGCAAAACCCTCAGAGGAGTTGTAGATTTTGCGGGGTGTCTAGGGGGTGAAGGATCCTATAGGAAAATTTAACCTGGGCAAAGGTAAGATGGTTTCTAATTTGTTTAACTATACTACATTCTCTACATATAAATTTATTCATGTTTATGTATCCATTGAGGAGTTTTTTGGGTGTGATAAGCTAGGTGGGGCCAATAATTGTTCAAATGGAATCCCCCTCTTGAGAAATGGGTCCCTAAAGTTGAAAGTGATACAACTAGGGTTTTCCCTAAGAAATTAGTGTTTTCTAACTATCCAAATGTCATAAAACATTTTCATACATGTGGATACTTTTGAAAAGAGATTTTACTTAGAAAACAACATAGCATAGATCCCATTTTAATTTTTTAAAGCTAGTTATAATCAAATTTACTTCAAAATAAGGTGAAAATATTTGTTATAGGTTCTACTAGTTTAGTTAAAGTATAATCTTCTTAGAATCGAAACCTAAAAATGGCCTTCTTAGGTGACATCCCATTGAATTTTTCAAACACTCCTCTAGTTTTGGAAATTTTAGAAGCAATTGTCTTAATTTTAGAATTATATAGAGGGAAGAAATATTTGATAGGTAGGTGTATTGGGAAACAACCTACCTAAAAATATCTTTCAAATTGGTCTACATTCAAAACCCCCTCTCTTTCTTTATTGTCAATTGGATTTTTTTCTACTTTTTTTCTTTCACAGATGACATAGATTTTATTTGGGTGAATGGGCCATGGTTCATTGGTAAGTTGGTTTTTTTTGTGTCCTTAGACTCCATTTTTTGATCTAGATACTTTGGTGATCTCACAAGATCTAGTTTAGGTCAGATTCTATAATCTCCCATTAGCCTTGCATGACACTGATCTGCTTAAAGAACTGGTTGGTAAGTTAGGAGTGTTTGTCAAATTTGATCAATTTTTTATGAGTAATATTAATTTTTTTAGGGTGTGTGTACTTATATATTTAGATAAACCATTTCATCACTCTATTTGGATGTCTTCCTCCCTTGGGGTTTGGCATCAATTTATGAATTTTGAAGGACTTCCCTTTAGGTGTTCCAAATGCAATCAAGTTGATCATAAGATTGATTCTTGTCTTAAGAATGGTTTTAAAGGCACTCATACAATGTTCTTAAGGAAATGGGTCAAAAATATTGGGTGTTGGAATAAAAATTTGGTCCATATATTTCATTCTCCACCTAAATCTACCCTTGGTGTGGATTCATCTTCAAAATCCAATGAGGAAATATAGGATAACCTTTAGATGGGTGAGGTTTAGGTGGTAGAAATAGATCATAATGACTCAAAGGTAGGGAAATCCTATTATCCCTATATAGAAGGCTTGGTGGGGAAATATGATCTCATTGATGTTGATAGATTATCTGGCCAATCACAAAAGTAGGTTACCTCAGGTGTGGTCAGTGAAGAATGGGAGGAAGAAGATGAAGAGCTAGCTAGTAGAGTAATTTTGTCTATCTTTCAATAGCATAGCGATCTAAATACTCCTGATTATGGCACAAAAGGTAAAAGAGTTAGGAAAACAAAAGTAGAAGGACTATAATTTGATAACATGAACTCCATTTATGGGGGTACTCAATGGACATTGGATTCTCTCCTTTCTAGCAGGAGCTAACATTTTTTGGCTTCAAATGGTTGATTTATTGTTATTTAAAGTGTGTGCTAAGAGGTTCCTCTCCTTTCCTTTTGCTTGGTCTCATGTATTTTTTCTAGTCTGTAAACATTCTTTGTTATCTTTATTTAATTTTTTTTGCTTCATTATCCATTTTATTTCCTTTCTGGTTCTTGTTTTTTATTTCTAGGAGATTGGGCCTCTTTTTGAGATCTAGATTTGGTGCTTGCTCTAAGTTTAAAATGACTCTTTTTATAATTTTAAGTCTTCCTATTTTTAATTCTACTTTTGTTTTAGTTGCCCTCTAAGAATAGGCCTCTAGTTGTGACCCAAAAGCAGTTTGAGTTCCATTCAAAGAATCGTATCTATCCCAAAAAATGTTGAAAATGTTGGTTTTATTAGACATTTTAAATGATTTCATTTTAAATTTGAAAATGTCTAACAACCTATTCAACCTCATTTTTATCTTACAATTTTAACTATTGAAATCTTTTTAATATAAATTTCAAAATTTAATTTCATATTATTTTAAATTTGTAACAATTTTTTTTAAGAATAAATTTATTTAAGATTTGAACATTTTAAAAAAATTTAATATATTAAACATTTTAAAATTTAAAAATTTAAAATTTTCAAACTAAGTAAATACATTTAAAGTTGAAAATGAATTATACTCATTTTCATGTTGAAATTTATATGATTTCACTCTTAGTGATAATGAAAAAGAGTTAACTCAATTACACCCAATCTAAAATTTGAAATTTCAATAATTTTATACTAAAATTTAAATGAATAAATTATTATTTTTAATATGTTTAAAATCATAAAAAACATTCTAAGAAGTAAACATGTTAATAATTTGAATTTTAATATCATATTTAAACTCATTTTTGGTATTTAAATTTAAACGTAAAAGTTTTTATAGATATTGTTTTTGTTATAAACTTAGTTATATTTTTTAATTTTTTATTAAAAAAATAATGTTGAGTGAAAACTTGTTTTTAATTAAAAAATCAAGAAAAGAGGATCTTGGGCCCTATACAAATCTAGCTCATGGGAAAAAGGCCTCAGATGAGACAAAAACAACACACTAACAATACACAACACTATAATAGTAGATAAACAAAAATTAATGTAAAAAAACATAGAAAAGACATGGGACTATTAGTCATCCCATACTTAGCTAAGAATTCAACAATTTCTTTGTAATCACCAAGACAATCCACTCTAATGTTTTTGATCTTGTTTTCAAAGTCTTTTACTATAGTGAAAACTAAAGATGCATGACTAAGGGCCTTGACAACATATTCTACCATAATCCTCCCTTTTTTATGCATCTTATCAATCTTCAACTTGATTACCTCAGGCTCTTCAGTCATCTTGGGGCATAGTGAATAGTTACTTTCCTCTTTTGACTTTGGACTTCCACAACATCATCATCCATCTCCTTTGAGTATGGTTCATTCATCTCAAGAAAGTAGCTCATTCCTTCTATCTCATGTTCCAACTTAGAGGTGGTTTCATCACCATCTTTTCCATAGGAATCTTTGAAACAATTAGAATCATTAGATAAATCAATGCCTTGGGGGTTAATAGAAGGTATCTCAGTAATTTGATTGGATCTACAAATATGAAAATTACCCCCCTTACCATCCTCCACTATTTTAGGGTCTCAGGTCAAAATCTTTCCTAAATCCAAAACACCACTATTGTCTTCACTCCCAGTCCTTACCTTATTAGGTTGAACATCAACCTCTTCATCATTAGCCTTCTGGTTTCTCTTAATGGACACCTTTCTAGGTCTCTAGTTGGGAGTGGTAGACTTACTACTAGGAGACAAAAGGGAAAGGAAATGGGGGTCAGGAAGAGGGGTCTCTGTCAGAATGCCATAATCAATAGTATTGCCCCCCAACCAAATCTTGGGGGTTTTGGGAGTCCTTTGGAATTTATTACCTTTCCTCTTTTGAAGAGGAGATAGGTTAGTCTAGGGATATTCCAATAACCTCACTTTAATCGATGTAGGGGGACACAAGGCTAGGTGAAAGTGACAGAGTCTTAGAATAAGGCCTTAATGGATTGGAATGGGGTGATTATCAGGGTTCCTGGCCCAAATATCCTTACCCTACTCAATCAAATTCTCCAAGGAGGATAGCAAAAAGAAAGGAAAGCTAATTTATAACCTATGTCTAAAATGATTAAGTAGAGCAAAATAATATTAATAAAAAACCTTGTACCTGCCTTCAAGGTGAAGTATTTCATTAACATGAGAGAAATTTTTCCGCATGGAGCTAGCAGCTTCTCCCTTTTGATTCCCCCATGAATTTTCTTAGCCACCTCACCTTTTGAAAAGTGAAAACTTGTTATAAATGAATAAAATCATTTAATTTTAAATAAAAAACCATTAAAATATCATGTATTAAATGTGTTTTTCTAAATTATTTAAAAATTATTAAATATATTGAAACATTTAAATTTAGAATTTATGGTTTAATTTTTGTGTACTCCTTAAAGAAAATTTATTCTCAAGTTGTAATTTAATTAAGCTCACTAGTGTCGATAATGAATATGATCTAACTAAATTACACACATTTTAATGTATAAATTTTGATAATTTTATATGAAAACATAAATGAATTTACTAATATTGAATTTGGTTAAAAAGAAAAAAAATCAAATTTATGTTTATATTTAATTTGAAAAATTGAACACGTTAAAATTTTAAAATATAAAAAAATAATTAGACACATTTTGGTATATAAATTTAAACTTTAATGTTTTTTAAAATGTTCTTTTCATTATATAATCAATTCAACTTTTCTCAATTTTGAAAACCTAGTGTTGATTTTAAATATTTTCAAAATGAATATTTTTAAAAAAAAATAAATATAAACTCATTTACAAGTTTCATATATTCAAAATTTTAAATATACTCAATATTTTGAACTTTCAAATTTATTTATTTTTTAAATGGGTAAACACGTTTATTTTTTTAGCTCATTTTAAAAAAATTCAAACATAAAAGTTCAAATGTTAAATATATTGAAATATTTAAATCTAAGTTTAAATATTAAACATTATTATACTCAATTTAAAATATTTATTTCCAAGTTAAAATTTAAATAAGTTCACATTAGTTACAATGAAAATGATTTAACTTTCTTAAATCCAAAAAAAACATCATGTATTTTGTAAAGATTTTAAAAATAAACAAAATTATCTCAATTTAGATATAAACTCATTCAACTAATTTTATATTTAAAATTGAGTTTGAATTTTAGATTTTGATATTATCTAAATTCAAAATTAAATATTTAAATTTAAATCATTTTAAATTTGTAATGAGTTTTTAAAAATATTTAAAGTCACTCAAAAGTTGAACATATTCAACATTTATAATTAAAAAAGTTTAAATTCGTAAAATGAGTAAACTCATTTAAATTTAAAATTTTATGTTTAAGTATATTTATACTAGTTTAAAAATTACATTTAAATTTTAAAATTTTAATATTCATTTACAATTGAAATTTATAGTTAAAATATTTTTTTAATATTTTTTAAAAACTAAATTTCAAATTTAAATTTAATAGACTTTAATCATTTTGATAATTTGATTGAGTTTACACATATTGAACATGTTTAAAATCAACAACTCATTTTCAATTTTAAATATAATTTGAAAACCTAAACACTTTAAAATTTTGTAATTGAAAAACCCTATTGAATCTCAATTTTATCTTTCAAACTTCAACTTCAAATTTCATTGAAATGTTCTTTTAATTATAAAATTATTTAAATTTATACTTCTATATTATTTTAAAAATTGTGTTGATTTTGGAAAAAAAAATATGGGCTTCATTATGCCTTATGAGAATAGGTTTTAGGATTACTCATAGAATAAGATGCGGTAATGGCATTGGTAGAGGAAATGTATTAGAATATTAAGAAAAAAATTAGAGTAGATGGTTCTTCCCACAAGAGATTAGCATGGAAGCTAGGTAATATGAGGAAGGGAATAAAAGAACATAAAAGGAGGTAGGTAGATTTAAAGGCATCAGGACAATGATATCATGATTGGGTTATTTTGAGCTTAAAATATGACCTTAATTATCACTATGTTTATTATAATTATATCCTAATATTGGTAAGATTATGAAGGACTACAAATGATGAGCGATTCAAATAAATTGAAATAATAACTTGACTAAAGAGGATGGAAAAACTAGTGGTCAAGCATTTATATGAAACAAAGACCAACCCTTTAATATCCTTTTAGGATAAGGATCTATAGAAGGTGATAAAAAATGAAGATTGGTTCACGACAATGGAATTAATTTGTAGGTGTAACTGCATCTAGATAATCCTAACTACTCTCTAAAAGTGGATCTAAGATCATGTGGCCATTAATAGAAGTTAGTTTGGAGATTTAACCTTATGTTATGGTTTTTAATTATGGTTTTTGATCTCTTTGAATATCATAACAAGATTTTAAAATATAAAATATGAATATAGGATCATAATCTCCTCTTTAATAAGATTTAGTTCTCCTCTTTCAATCATGTCATATAATCCCTCAATAACAAGCCCATTTGGTTATACCTTGGGTGAACTATTGGTAGTTGAATATTATAACATGAAATTTACTCACATAAATTTAGTACATATCCTATTTTACATGGTTATTTATCTTTATATTCAATACACAATCAAGTTAAAATTCAAGGATATATGTTGGTCCTAAACCATCAATTATGAGGGTTACCTTGTCAATGTTAGAGGTACTTTGAAATATGATATTTTATCTTGAGCTATCAAATCTCCAAGAAAGAGTTGGAATAATTCCATTCCTAATCACCTCATAGTGTTTACTACTAGTACTCCTAATATGCCTATGAAAGAAGAGGCAAAAAATATACAAGAGGTTGTTGAAAAGGCCCTTAAGACTAAAGATGGTATTTCCTTCCCTTCTCTAAATATTTCATAGGATACTTATGCATTAATGAGATAAAAATTAATTCTAGTTAAAATTACAACTATATTTAGATACTTATATCCCTTGAAAGTAATCAATGTTTTTATTGCCAGTGAAGATTTATAGTATTATAGAGTTAGAGAGGAACAATAGTGCATAAAAATAAAAAATGTCAAATTATCTCTAAACCATCTATCATTACACTCCACCCCCATAGATAAGATGGTGAGGGCTGATCATAAATGTTTTAGGTTGGGTGATAATAGTTACATAATGTTAGGGTAGTATAACTCAATAGAACTTGTATAGGTTCATATAGTTGTGTTACCATATACAATATTTATCTTTCAATTGGTTTTATTTATTGCATTAGTTTTTATAATTTCCCATTGGGGTGTTTTCCTCTTTAGTAATGTTATTGGTATTTTAGTTGCATGGACTTTTTCCACTTCTTAGCATATCATGTATTTGATCTGAGGTGGTCAATAGTTTTTGGAACGTCAATATTTTTTAATGAAGGTTAAGGGTATCATCACCTGTCATTTATCATTAAAAAATGTATTGATTTTAAACATGTTAAAAATTAATAAATCATATTTTAAATTTATATCACATCCTAATGTCTCTTAAAAGATTAAAAATTGGCAGTGGTTCATGTATCTTTTGAATCCTTATCCCAATCAATAAACCATCTATAAGGATGCCTCTAGATGGAAATATAAATAGTATAATATCCATAATATACTCTCTATTAAGACCTAGTGTCTATATTTATAGATATCTAGATGCATTAATTAAGGTAATATTATCATCCTAGAGTGTTAAATATGAGTGAACTTTAGTAAAGCATTACAAGAGAACCATGAGGGGTAGAGAGGAGTCACTGACTCTTAAATTTACATGGGATATTGATATAATAATCCAAGAATGTTGAATACTATTAGGAATTAAAAAAACAAACTCTATGCTTAAAAATTTATAAGTAAAGAGAGAATTATTCTAATGAATGAAACTAACTAAGAACATAATAACAATATCTTGTAGTTAAAATTGATTACATAAAGCTTACAACTCACACAAATAACAAATACATTATCTCATAACTATCAAAAATCATTGAAAATACTTATTTAGCTAACTCAGTAAAATAATGGTTCTATTAAAGGTACATATATAATTAGAAGATATGAATGACCCAACATCCTCATGCATGCAGGATTAGATTCCCTAATGACTTAATAACACTTAAGCAATTTAAATAACATGGTGTAAGAGCATTATATTTTAGTGTTTATTTTTGTAATTTTTAATCTTGTGTAAGTTTAAGAGGTATATTTTATTCATTAATGAGGTTTTAACTTCATTTGCATTCCAAAATGTGGTCATTTGGGCTTAGTAACTATTTCCTACCAAACTGTTTATTTGAAATGTTGAATTTGTAAAGGACATTTTAAGAGTATTTATCATCTTATAATGAACAAGAAGGTCATGATCCTTATTTGATGGGTTAATTAATTTCTTATGAAATATTTTCTATTGTTTAAAATACCTTTATTCATAACTACCCATGTTAATAACAAATTAAGGTTAAGTCAAGGAGTAATTAACTAGCTAGTTATTTAAATTGGTAAAGTTTTAGAAAAAAAGAAAATGTGAATAAAATATGAGAGGGAGAATGAGGATAAATAGAATTACATGATACTTATGATAAAATAAATAAAAATAAACTTCAATATTTGATGAAAAATAAGGAAGAAGTTCATAAAAAGGTTTTTGTAGATAGGGATGTAACATGATTTACACTCAAGAACAATAAAACACTGTCATATTAAACTCCAAAATAAAAACATTATTTTATATTGAATTTAATATAATGTTTTTTTTTTTTTGGTTTTAGAATCATATTTTTGAATTTCTAATAGTATGTATTCATGTCACATTCTTCAAGAGAAAGCATAATTTTTTTGCAGTCAAGAAAATTGTTTCTATAGTTAAGAAAAGTTGTCTTTTTTAAAATCATGTTTTGATATTTTTCAAGGTGAAAAATATGATTAAAAGATTAATATGGTAATTTTGAGTCTTAATAAAGATAAAAATAACTTAAAAAAGTATTAATAATTTTAAACTTTCATAGAAGTAAGTTTGTTACCTTATGATTGTCAAAAAGACCCTAAACTAGGGTTTTAGAGTACTAGACTTGAAAATTAATCCTTAAAATTTCATTAATTTTATTATATAGGTAAGTTAGGAAATTTTTTAAGTGTTTAATTTGGTTTCAATAATTTATAATTCAGAAACTCAATATATTTAAAAATCTCATACTGCATGTTTAAATCAATGCATTTTTAGAGCACTAAAAACACTACAAATAAAACATGACCCAACAAAATGTTTTTAGATAGGTGAATTAAGGTATATTTGAGGATTTAATTTTTTTTAAAACATTTTAGGATACATATATGGAATTTATTTAAATAAATTTAGTCTATATACCTAGAAATAAGGTCCATAAAACTTATTTTCAATATTTTTATAAGAATTACATTTCAAAAATGTTAAAGATAAATTTATTGGATTAGATAACATTAAATGTAGTTTAATAAAATATTTAAATCTTAAATAATATTATTTTAGTCTTAAAATTAGGTTAATAAGGCTATAAGCATAGTGAAAGAAAACATTATTTTAAACCCCTACATCATTTTTGGTATTAAAGTAGGGTTTGGTTATGCTTCAAAAGTAACATAATAATAAAGACAATTAATTTTAAAATGGTGAAGATAAGGGTTTGAAATAAAAATTTAAATAAATGAAAAATGTCACTTAGAGGAGTAGCCAAAGGTGGTACTAGATGAGGTCCAATAAGACAACTGACATATGCATTATTAGAAGAGATTAGAAATTTGAAAGCACATTTGGAAGAAATATAAATTACTCATAAGAAATAATATTAAAGCAATCATAAGAAAAGGTTCCAAGCACAAATTGGAGGTTCTATTTATCGAGGTAGTCTAAATGTTGACAAAAATTTTGATTGGATAACTATAATGGAAAAATAATTTAATTATGAAGGAATAGTTGAATATAATAAGGTCAATTTTTATTTTATTTGGTTGAAGGTGCATGCATGTCTTTGGTGGGATAATGTCCAAGATGAATGACGTAAAAAAGGTACAAATAAAATAAAGAAATGGGATATAATGATAGATAAAATTGAATCCAAATTCATGCCTATGGAATACCGTAAAAACTTGTTCAATAAACTCCAAAACATGAAGCAAAAACATATGAGTGTAAAGGATTACACTAATTTTTTTTTGTAAACTTATAATTAGAGTTTATCACGTAGAAGAAGATATTGAGAAAATATCAAGGTATATCAATGGTTTGAGGTTCAATCTTTAGGATGATATAACTTTTTTAAATCCAATATTATTGGAAGAGACTTATCAATTTGCTCTCTAGGTAGAAGATAAGTTGATTAGAAAAAACCTCAACAATCTAGAGGAGGAAATAGGATTTTCAAATCTTGAGGATATCAAGGTGGTAGAAGTTAATTGTGGGTTAATAATTAAGAAATAAAATATAAATTCTGATAACATAACACAAGAGGAGGCTATTCATATAGAGGAATAAATAAATATACAAGAGGTAGAGGAAAAGTCTTTTGGGTAAAATGTTTCAAATGTAATATATATATTGGCCATAAGTCATATGAATGTCTTGATAATCAAAAAATAAGACATAAAAAAATTGAAGGAATTAATTATGTTGTTTAAGCCAAGAAATAAATTGTGATATCACCATCAAATAGGGAAGAACCTAAAATTGGAGAGTCCTTATTGATGAAGAGATTACTCTTAAAGTCAAATAAAGAGTTGAAAGAACTATCCCCAAGGAAGACCTTATTTAATAATACATACAAATATAAAAGTATGTGTTGTAAGATTATCATTTATAGTGGTAGCATATATAACTTGGTTTATTAATAAATGGTTGAAAAAATAGGCTTAAAAAGAATGGCACATCTTGTAATGTATAAATTATCTTAGATCTAAAAGGGACATCAAGTAATAGTCAATGAGCAATGTAAGGTTTAATTTTATATTGGTAGCTATAAGGACGAATTACTTTGAGAAATTATGTTTATGAATGTTTTTTGTGTTGTTAGGTAGACCTTAGAAATTTGATATAAGGGTTATACATGATGGAAGGAGTAACACTTATACATTAGAGAAGGATGGTAAGAAGCATACATTGACACCATTAGAGATCGTAGTGAATCTAAAAAACATATTAAGGTGTTGTTAGTGAGTGGAAAATAATTATTACATCTAATAAAAGAAGAAGAGGTTGGTTGTGCATTGATTATTAAGTTGAAGACAATCATTATAGCTACTAAGTTGACTTATTTTTCATTATAAATTTAAAATTTATTATATGAGTATGTGGATATAGTATTTGATGAGTTGCCTAATTATTTTCCACCAATGAGGAACATAATCCATTATATGTATTTCATTCTAGAATATATTTTTTCAAACAAATCAACCTTTATAATAACACTTAAGGAGAATGAAGAGATCAAAAGACAAGTATAGGAAATATTAGATACAAATAACCAATAAAAAGAAGTTTCCATAAAATTAAATAGGAGAGGGAAGTTTCCATCTAAGGAGTAAAAATATATTTTAAAAGTTAGAAAAGAGAAGCATGTAAATGAGGAGAAAAAGGTTGTCTCAAAGGATGTCGAGAGAGTGAGGTTCTCATGTGAAGATCCCAAAGTTGATTTTTAAAACAAAAATGAGTGAGAAAGTTGTGATCAATCCATATATGAAGTAGTAGATAAATATGACAGAGTTGGAGAAAAAAGATGGAATCCATGAATATCTACAAATAAATGAGAGTATCCAAGTAGTGTTATAAATTTATTTAAAGGAAACATGAGAAATAGAAGTTGTAAAATATAGTGTAACAAATAATATGATAATGGAATACTAACTATGCAAAGGATATGAGATCATGTCATGACCCTAAGTTGAATTTAAGTCATTATGTTGATATTGACTAGTTGTCAATTATTTGAGACATATTTTTTAAATCCATTATGGTATTATAGTTAGTGATCTACATTGATACACTTTCATTATAATTGTTAATATAATTATCGATTACATTTTATTATAGAATTTGTTATTATTTCTTCATCTATATTGGTTCATTATGTAGTTGGATGTATTATTCAAATATTATTATTGTATTTATTATACTTAGATGTCTAGATGTTTTTGATAGTCTATTGTTTGATTTCAGAGGCATGTATTTGAGTTAGGTTTTAATAAAAACTAAGAAATAGGAAAACATGGAGAAGCAAATGGATAAAAAAATAGTGAAATTAAACATAGAGTAGAGCTTATCAATATTAGTGATTTAGTCATTTTTTTTTGTTATTTGATTATTATATGTTGGTATTTTATGATTGATCTAATTAATAGTTGATTTAAGTCAATTTTTACTTGGTGCAAACATCTATTTATTCAATATTATCATTTACGAGACTATCATTGATTGAGTCTAAATTATTAATGATTGATGTATTCTTAGTGACTTTTATCATTTTTGTTAATTTGGTGTGTGTAATTTTCATGAACTCCTTACTCATCAACTTAGATAGTTTGGTCAGTCATGTAATTATTTATATCGATAATGGTTCTAATATTCATCATATTTTAACATTTTGTATTTGATCTTTGATGATATTTTAGTTTGTCTTAATAGTTGTGACTTAATGGTTTTCAAAAGACCGTACATGGTTTCAAAATTGTATTGAAGCATCTTAAAATTATGCATGATATTTTGTGTGTTTAACAGACCTTGCTTAGCATACTTTAATTATTTTATTTTCATGTGGTTAATTCTTTGTTTGATCTTGGAGACTTAGGTTAGGATCTTGGCCCACATGGGGGTCGTAGTAGTTATTTTTTTGTTCTTTGTTGAAGCTAATGACTTAGGGGTCATGGCATTAGCTCTGACTACTATGTAAAGGTTACAGAGACTTTGGTTGGTGTTTAGGGTTAATTATATTCATTTTGGTATTTAAATCTTGGAGTTTTGGAAACCTTGGAAAAAATCTACCAAAATGTTTTGCATGGTAGGCAAGGGGAATGTGAAGCATTTATATAAGAGGAATTTCATAAATGAGAACTGTAGTTAGAATCATTTATCTTGATAACCATGAAAATATTATGGAGAGTTATTTAGAGTTTATTTTTGTGTTTATTAAGTTTTTATTTTTGTGAGAATATACATGGAATATTTGTGTGTGGAGGTTAAAAGATTATAAAAACTACTATCATTGACTTCCATCAACTAATTAAGTAATGATTTTAGAATTTTGAGTTCACTTTTTTAAAATATAGTCAAATAGAATGTATTAGGGCTTTATCTGAAATCTTAATCTTTATTTTTGAATCTAGGTGAAACCCTAATAAGGGTCATCATTTTGTATTTATGTCATTATTTGATGGCTCAATTGAGAACTTATAATGTTTATTTAAGATATCGATAAGCATTTGTTTTTTGTTTTAAAATGATCGTGTGTGGGTGTAAACACTATTTTTTAATGTGGATACCCCATAGTGAGGTCATGTGTTTAAATGATTGTTGTTTATTTGGACTATTAAGTTCACTATGTGTTTTTGCTATTATGAGGAAAATAGGTTTGTGGAATTATGAATTAATATTCTTCAAAAATATTCTTCGGTATTAAAGTTAACTTTATGAAATGATTTTATAATGATTATAGTTGGATTTTCTATTAGTTTTTTTGTTTGATTTAGTTTGGGGTTAAGGATTTTACTAGATTTTGATAGAATCCATTATGACCTTCTATATGGAAACTATGCTTTATTTGGTTATAGATGCATTTATTTTATTGATGGATATGCATAAGATAAAATACATATGGATTATCATGATTTTTGGTTTATTTTTGTGGATCAGGATTATTGTGATTAAGTGATATTTATTTTTAAACAACCATACAACTCAACTATGTTAAAATGTAACAAGTGTTCATTTTGTTTATTATTTTAGAAACCCTAAATAGGTATAGCCAGGGTTAAGAAAATATAATAAAGGAAAATAGAAAATAAAAGGATTTTTGGTAATTTTGAAATGTGGATGTTTCAAGGCACAAATATCATAGGGTGTTGTCAAAGGAGTTTGAAATAACTTTAGGGGATTTAGGATTAATTTATTATTATTTTCATTTTACTAGTTTAGGCTTTCATGAATATTTAATTGATGATTATTTAACCTAGGGTTATGAAATCATGTTGAATTACTAAATTAATTTAAGAAGTGATAATTAAGATAATTATAATTCATTATTACATTGACCTATTTAGGGTAATCAATCTATTGATTATTTGATTATTAAATTTTTTCAAATGTCATCAATTAAACTTTTGAGTTATTATTATGTTAATTTTCATCATCAAGTTATTGATATTAAAATTTTAAAGGTGTTAATATCATATGAATAAGGTGACTCAATATGAATAGATGATGAAGATTTCCACTTATCCATTCACAAGTCAAGAAAAAGGTAGTTTTAAATAGGAAGCCAAAGTGTCAAGTAAATAGATGAAACTCTTACACCACTTAGTGTAATATGCTTATTAATTAGAGTGACACTTGACATTGGAGACCTGATTCAATTATTTCCAACTCCTTTATTTTAACTATCTTTTAAGACACTTATCACCTCTCACTTGTATGCCCCTCTCTCTCTTCTAGTGTCATTTTCTCTCTATATATAGCCTTGATGGCTTATGTCTGGATACTTTTGCTAAGTGTGGTGAAACCCTACTGAAATGAACATTTTTAATATGACTTGGAATGATTAAATAATCCAAATCTTACCACCTCACATGCTTGTAACTAGTGTACTAGTGTGATGGTTGATGAATGTTAGTAGTAGTTAAGGTACTCTCTCTCTCTCATTTGTCCTTTCCTACGTATTTATAAATTGATTGAATTTTTTTAGGTCACATGGTGAGTTTGATATGATTTTCCATAGCTTGAAAGTGTATTTTCATTCATTAGTTCCATGTTTATACCTATGTACTAACCCTTTCATTCAATGCATTCCCAAAGACCTCTATGTTAAAGCATTCATGCTTAAAAATCCTTGTTTTTAAAAGTGTGATTAGATTCAATCCTAATTCACGTTTATAAGTGATGATAGTATAGTGGAGGGTATTGTTTTTGTGTAAAAAATCCTTATATTAAGTTTCTTTTATGTATTTCTTTCCATTTTCATTTTTAAACAAGCAAGTAATAACAGTAGTGAACCTAACTATTAGGCCTTTAACCTAGAGGTTTGATCCATTTAAAGGTCATCCATAATATGGATCAATCCCATTTCATATATGAAGTTGAGAGGGCCTAAATTACCCTATAAATGGTGAAAATTTGAGCTATAATATTTATCAAATTTGTAATAATCTAAAATGATATCAAAACTCAGCTCAAGTTCTCATGCAATGCAACATATTCACACAAGTGAAAGTAAATTAAACACTAATAAAATAAAACAACACAAAAAATACTTAAAGTTCTATCTTAGTGTTTAAAAATAAGGTCAATTAAAAAATAATGGTAAAATGATCCCAAGATCATTATCAATAACTGGTAATTATAATAACAACATAATCCATTCATATAATTTTTTTAAGTTAAATAGTTGAAAATCATGATGTATTTAAATCATAAGAATAATAATTTATAATCAAGTCAAAGAATAATTATAGAAAATAAAATCCAAATTCCAATCAAATTTTCTTTAATAGATTCAAATACCCTCCTAATGTTCAAATCAAATACCCTAGATATACAACTACTAATTGAAATATAGTAAAATAATAATAAAATAATTTTTGAAGTATAACCTAGATGGTATTTTAACCCCACCTACAACTCAATTATTTATTTATAATCTTATATGGTCATAGCCTAATAATGCATAGGCTAGGTCTTATTCAAAACAAATAATCCAATAAAATTTGAAGTATATAGCTAGGATTTCAAACTCATAACTAGGCTTTTAAAAGAAACATAACCCATTAAATCATGCATAATCATAGCCCAAAAATGGTATAACTAGATATATAAAATAACTTCCATAAAAATAAAAATGGATATTCACAAAATACACATACTACAATCTGTATGCCATGATTGAGCCATGATGGATTTAAAAATAGTTTTGTTAGAACAACAAATACAACCTAGGTTCAAACTCAAATCTTATAGGGTTTATTTCAACATTAAAATATTTAACCATAAATATTTTAGTAGTCCATAGAATAAATAAATGTTTGTAAACCATTTCATTCAAAACCTAATTCAAAACTAGCAATGCCAAACTATAAAAATAACTCAAAAATGTCAATGCAAAACTTACTTTAAAACTATTGAAAATAATGAAAATGATGGTGATTTTACTTCTTTTTTCCTTATCTTCGCAATCTTATAGCCTTCTCACATGATGAATGTAAATACCATTCAACCCATTTAATCATAATTCTATAAATATAAATATCCACAAAAAATCTTGCATGGTCATCAAGACAAATGACTCATTATAGTTTGAACTTCCAAAGAAGCTCATGCATCTAACTAAATTCATATTTCCCTTAGAAACCATGCCTTTATTCTAACATAGTTTCCCCAAATTTAGGGATTCTAAATGAAAATAATAATGTAATAAGCCTAATAATTTTATAATTCACTTGACTCATTTACATCAAATGGTAATCTAACGCCATAAAATAAAGTCACACAACAAAATAAACTTCAAGAAGTAATGCCTTTCCCTAAGGTGTGTCGAGGTCCTCTAACTACCTAGAAAAATAAATTCTAATCCAAGACTTGGTCTATTTATACAATGAAGGCAATAACATTCCCATTAAAAAAATATGTTTAATCAATTAAATGAGGTATCCAAGACCAATTCAAACATTAAAATGACTTAGAAACAAAATCAATGATTAATGCATTTAAGCCAAAAATAAATAGGATTTTGACCAATAATCAAGTGACTCAAGAATCCAAACATAAGTCATGATTTTGATAACAATTATTAAAAATAAAATAATATATATATATATATATATATATATATATATATATATATATATATATATATGTAGATAAATAAAAAAACACCAAATTAGTGATGAAGAATAATAATCAATAGGCAAGGTGAACAATATAATAAGTAAGACAATCATGTAACTAATAATAATATATTTGAAAAGAATAACTCATTTCAACAAAGTTAACAAAGTTAAAGAGTTGAAATAAAATACGTAAATAAATTATCAAACAAGAAGTTGAAACTAAATAAATACCATCATAATAAGGTATTTAAATGTAATAAATATAAACATTCACAAAACTATAAAATGACTCAAAACATAATAATAATCAAAACTCAATATTGGGAATTTTAAGTTCATTATTTATTTTTATTCACTTTCTCAACCTCACCCAACTTCTCAGAGTCACATCCAACCTAGCTCATATCTGGTACCTATAGCCATAAAAGATCATCAATAATAATTGTACTATATAAGAGCAATAAAAATAATAAAAATAACAAATGCAATAATATAACTAAAGTAACTAATGAATCATTAACTCATTAAGTATGAAATATCTAATGTTTTAATGAAAATCAAATCAAATAGGTATCATAACAACAATTAAAATGGATCAAACATTGATCACATAACTATATCATAATAGTAATCCATATAATTATGTCCTGAGTAGTTCATAACTATCCATAAAACAAGTGAAATAAATGTGGTCAAATAGGGTCATGACAATAAAAAGTAATCATAACTAGTCAAGATAACCTTATGAATTTAAACACATTATAGTATTTTGTGTTTATTAAATACAAAAAATTAAAAACCCACCCTATAATGTATTATAATCCAAAAAAAACCATAGATTAACTCACTAATCCATATTTTAATACCACATAAGTACAAAGATTCATATAACAATACTCAAATGTTTTCTACTACAACAAAGTATTTATGTTTCATAATAACATACAAATGGAAAATTTAAATTAGTAATCAATTAATTCAAGTAATTGTTTAAACAAATAAGGATCCATAATAAGGAAATCCTAGAACATAAACTATAGGTGACTATTTACTAATAATAATCATCCCAACCAACATCTGAATCCACAACCATTTTTCCAATAGGAGATAGTAAAAGTATACAACTATTATAAATATAAGATAACTAACATTTATGATTCATACTTCAACATACATCCAAAAAAAATTAAATGGATAAAATATTGATAATACATCAATGTAAAACACCCAATAATGAAGAACTAATTCAATATAATCATAGTAATTCTGCTATGATGACCCCTAAAAAGTATGTTGAATACCAAAAACTACTAAATAGATATTCCACAATAATAATATTGAAAACTAATAATATAATCATAATCTAAAAAGGTATAAACCCTACCTTACTACCATATGATCCCCCCATTGGTGGCTCTAACCACCCATCCATCATCTAGATGGTGGAATATAATAATTGGGTCATGGGAAGGTTAAGAGTACAAATCTAGAATCAATGTAACCTATAATATTCTATAAAAACCAAAAAATGTTCAAACTAAAATTAACATGGAACCAATAATAAAATTCTTTAAATACAAAAAAGTATGAAATCTTATCTCAATCAAGATTTAAAATTAATAATTTAACTAATAGTCATTGTTGGGGTCCCATACAAATAGAAAAAGTAGACAAGCTCAAAAATAATGACAATAAAGGCTATAGTCCTAGATTAGATTCAATAGCAAATAAGTTTAGTATTTAACCAAACATGGGTGTATTCCACAATTATTCACAGTTTTAAGGAACCAAGGTACCCACATCATTATTTATTTAACTCAATCAACCATTTAAAATAATATTTTTTAACCTCAAAGGGTTGTGTTATACTTAATGTAGTCAATATAATCAAACCCAAGAAACATAGTGAAGAAAATGAAAACACTTGATTCTTATAAAAAAAGTCAATTAAATGCTCATGTACAATGTATCAATAAAAATGAAGAAAATAATGTGTTTATTAAAACACATTAAAAAACCCAAAAGCCATTCCTTAGATATAACATAGTCCAAATAAACATAATTCTCTAGGTTCCCACTCAGCACATTCAAGCCAAAACCATGTTATACCTAGAATGGGATAAATACTCAGTAAGTAATTTTACATCCACACAACCAAACAATAAAAAAAATAGTTGTATATATACACAGTTGAATAAAATGAAAACCCATAAATTTCTTCCTAATGTAGTTAAGATAAGCAAAAACCTACATAGACTAAGTTCTTAGTGACAACAAAAACATCCCATAATGCCTAACAAGCAAGGATGTTCATAAAAATAAAATAATTTAGGTAAAAAAATAAGACCAAAAACATCGAGTAGCACCTATAGTTGTTCATGTAAATTCCAATAACTATTCCATATTTACCCATTAGATATATACAAAAACAAAAAAAAAACTTACATGTGCAACATAGAATATAGTAAGTCTTGGAGTTGAATTTTATTTTATGAAACCTTACTCACCTTCTATGATAATATCCCATGGAGGATGAGAAATTAATAATTCTCTCAATGCCACCATATGCTACATTCTCACTATAAAATATTGAAGTTATGGGCTATCAACATAACTTTGTGTTAAGCAATTTATTCAAAAAGTTATGAAAATTTTGAAAATAAAATAGCATCAAAACCCTCTTAGTCCAACTCGAAAAAAAATCCATAGCTTCCATGGAAACTTCCAAAATGGCAACATCAACCATAAGGTTTGGGTCAAGTAACCAAAAAAAAAAAACATTGCCAATGTTCACCCAAATAAACTACTCTATGCTTGAACCCTCAAAAAATGAGCCATCATGACCTAATATGATTCTAAGGTCAACATGGTTTTAATAAACATGAAAATAATTACCCACCATATGGCTAAGGCCTAGTCATGACCCCCTTATAATGATAAAAATGGTGGTCTAAATGATATCATAGCCTAGTCAAAGTCTTACCAAAAAATGGGAGTTAACAAAAGAGAGGATGGACTAATTACAAAACTATCAAAACTTGTGCAAGTCCCACTCAAAATCACTAATAATGATTCAATATTAGTTAAAAAGTGTTATCAAATACTACTCAAATAACATAAAATTCACTTTTAATTAGTAAGCATTTCAAGTTATAATGAATCATTATTTAATGACACAACAAAGAATAAGTGATGCAAACATAAAACATTCATAGACAACATCAATAGTAAAATCCCAAGTTTTCCACAACACAAGTAAAATATTTGATAAATAATAAACCAATGATAAAAATAATGATGAAGTTAACAAATGAAGAAAATAAAATTACTCATTGATAATCTAAAATAATACGATTGGCATAAGGCATATATAATATCGAATATATCTCACAATTCCACTATTGTAGTCTAACCTAGTTAATCATGAACATTCATCCCATGTTGAAATAAACCATCGAGTCTACCTCATTTACCTATCCCTATAGTAACATAATATGACATCATTAGTATCTGAATAATGTATAATCATTACAAGTAATCATGTAAGTTATGAAATATACATAATATTCCAATCATGACATTTATCAATCAAAGAATGATAACTAAGTCTTTAATAACAAAATTTGAAATGGATAATAACATGTTAATAAAATATAAAATAAACATAATAACATATTAGAATCAACATCTAAAGTAACAAATCAATGTGCTAACTAGAATTGAGAAAAACATTCCATAGTAATGTTTAAACTTTTTTAAAAAAAATGAATAAAAAATCAGTTCATGATATCCTGCCATATTAGAGAGGAGTCGTCCTGGTGACCAATTAAATAATAAAGGATAATGTTTCCTATAAATATGACCATCTTACCATGTAGCACTTATTTCACTCAGTTGGTCCCATTGGAGCCATACCTATTGAATATTTATATTCTATATGTTGCCATTATCTATGATCCTCACAAGTTTTAACTATTTTATTCTTTCGTAACCTAAATATTTTTCCAAACTAAGATATGAGAAAGATTGGGTATTTATTTTAATAAAAAATAAACATGTAAAACATGATGAATCCAATATAAAGAAGATGAGGAGATAGGCCTAGTTGATAGGCAACTAGACTATTTTTATCCACAATGTCAAATGGATTGACAAAGCATGGATCTAACTTGGAACTATTTTTGAACTTGAATGAGATTTTTTGGGGTCTATTGTGTAGTCAAAATTCATCATCAATTTTAAATTCACAAGGTGTTATTTTAAGATCAACATAACTCTTTTTCTATTCAGAGGAAAATTTGATATTTTGGTGTATAATATCCATTTATTTGTCATATTATTGAACTAAATTAAGGCCATCAACAAATATATTTTCCAAGATGTCCCATCCAATTGGGGTTATAGATTTACACTTATACAAATCTTCAAAAAAGAGCCATTTGGTCACATAATGATATGAATTATTTTAAACACACTCAATTAAATGAAGATAATATTCTAAATTAGTTTGTGGATCCATAACATACATTCTCAACATATCTTTAACCACTTGGTTGAGTATTTAAATATGAGCATCCATTTTCTAGGTGGCATGCTCAATTGAAATCCGAATGAATTCCAAACAATGTATTTAAAGTTTGACATGACCTTAAAGTAAAACTTATATCTATCCAAGAAATCATTTTTGACATTCTATGCAACCAAATGACTTCCTTCACAAATATTTATACAAACACAAAAGTATCAACAATTATTTTCTAGAAATGAAGTGAAAAACCATGGTAAATTTATCAATTACCACCTAATTGGTGTCATGCTTGTTTCATGACTTTAGTGTCCTAGAAATCAAATCAAGTGAGATTAAAATCCACTTACCCCTTAGTGTGTCAGGAAAGTATAAAAAAACTTTAGGGTGGAAATGTTCAACTTTAACACATTGACATTCTAAGAAATTTTCCCAAAAATCAATCACATCATGCTTCATACTAGGATTAAAAATAATGAATTTTCAACTCATGTGTCATTTTTATGTCACCAAGAAAATAAAAATGAGATGTTGTATGCATTTGTTCAAGAACTAGATTTTTCAATTATTTGTAATTGGGTAAAAAATTTATATATTCATGGCTTACAAGGCCATGTATTTCAATAGAAAAAAATAATTTATAATATTATCATTAGTCAAAATTTATCTTACCTCATGGAAAAATTCATAAACAAATTGTTAATTTAGCACAACATTTTTGAAATGAAGTTGTATTATATACAAGGCAAGAAGTTATATTTATTAGATGAGGGCATCATCAACATGACTTTCCTTAATATTTTCATAAGATATGTCCATCTAAAAATTAAATAAAAATTATAGCCACCTAAATTGTCTTGTATTTAAATCATCATTGGAAAATAAGTGTTCCAGGTTATGGTGATCAAACATAGCATCAAATGGCTTGCCCAATAGAACATGGTTCTATTATTTCAAAGCATGCACTATGGAATAAAGTTATATGTCATGTGTAGGATAATTTTTCTCATCATTATTGAATCTACATGACTCATAAGCCACTACTTTTCCATCTTGAATCAAAATTCCACCAAATCATTCCTTGGAAGCATATGCCCAAATCTCAAAATTACCATTTGGATCAGGAATAACAAGAATATATTTTATTTTTAACAACACTTTAAGCTTCATAAAATTATATTTGCATTGAGTATTTCAAATAAATTTATTACCCTTTCACTAAAAGTAGGTGATATGATTAGCTAATATGGAAATAAAATTAGTGAACCTATGATAATAACTAGCCAAGCACATAAAAATATGTACTTCATACGCGTTGGTAGGTGTTAGACTAGTCTTTGAATAGTTTTTATATTTATCATATCCACATCAATGCCATCCTTAGAAATGATGTGCCCTAAATCATAATTTTTTGACTAATGGAAAACACATTTTGAAATATTTCATTATAACTTATGTCAGCTTAGCATTTTCAAGACTAATTTTAAGTGTTGATCATGATAAAACTCATTCTTGGAATATGTTAAAATCCTATCAAGGAAAAAATTAAAAAATTATCAATGTAATCATTAAACACATTGTTAATTATCTTTATGAATTAAAATTGTGCATTTTTCAAGCCACACGGACTAATAATTAAATGGTAATAACCATACCAAGTAAGAATTTTTTTTTCACGAACATATTATTCCTTTATTCTTAGTTGATGATAGCCTAATCTCAAGTCAATTTTAGAGAACATTGTTACCCATTTCATTTTATCAGACAAATCGCCAATCCTTGGAAAAGGATAATGATTCTTGATTGTTACCTTATTAATCATGTGGTAATAAATATACACCCTAACTATTAAATATTTCTTATTCAAAGAGTTAATTAAATCCCTCGAAGGATACACACTTGGAATAATGATTCCATTTCTCTAAAATATATTACAGTTAAACTTTTAATTCTTTTAAATTATTGACTTTCATCATGTAAATATCCTTAGATGTAGGTGTAGCTCCTATAAAAACATCCATAAGTTATTTGAGGAAATGGAAATATTTTTAGGAAGGTTATTTATCATTGGGTAACTCTTGGACTTGTAATTCATATAGATTAAAACCATTTTTAACACCCTATTTCCACTGTAGATCTAAAATTACTTTACATGCTCTAAGATTTTAGATGCCTTAAATTTACACAAGTTTTATAGGATTACTAGTGCATTGCACCTTATTTACAAATAAATAAATAAATAATTAATAGGTAGGTGATGTTGTAACCAATCCATTTCCCACATGATATCATAATATCCTAACGGAGATAAGAATAAATTCAACTTAGTCTTAAAAAAACCTAAGTCAAGGTCAAGTTACTCTAAACACTCCCAAATAAGAAGTCTATTTCTAGTAATGAACTAGACCTCCAAACCTTATCTTATCTTAAAAGGTTTAAATTCACATTTAATTTTGATAATATGAGAAATATAACTATCTATTACACCAAAATAAATAACTATAGAGACATAAAAACTAATTATTATAAATCTAGTCCTAATCAGGGTGGCTTGGAAATCAACATTCCCATTATCCACAACCACACCCCTAATTATTAGCTTATTTTATAAGTTTCCTATTGATGAAAATATTAGAATAAAATCATATAATATTATGTATTCAGGGACCATACCCATCTTAATTTTACTAGATCACTCTATTTGATTCTTATCTGATCCTAAGCTTTCTTACTAACCTTCTTCAGTGGCCAATTACCAATCTTTTTTATTTATCTTTCTTGGTATAAATCAATAAATTCTTGTGTGCCTACTTAGTTTTAAATCAAGAAAATATGTACTCTTCACTTATTGAAGTTATAACTTATATCAAGTATATTTTACCTTGGTATTGATCTATGTTTCCATTATGACTAATTATGATTTTTAAACATCTGTTAGGTTTAGGTCTGATTCTCAAGCTTATATTATAGTTTATCTCTTCAAAATTGGTATTCTCAAGACCAATGAGATCTTTCAAGATGGACTCACAAACTTACTCACTGTATTCTTCATCCTCACTGATATCTTTATTCTCTTTTTCAAAGACTATCCCTTATATATAGTTTTATTGTTTTAAAAATGAACTAATTTCCCTTTTATTTATAAAGTGAACTCAACCTCTATGTGGTTCTCTAGTTTCAAATAACGCAAGCACTTTACTCAAACCTTCTCTTTTATAAGACATATATATATAGGAAAATTTGTAGTCCTCATAATTAGAGTGTTTATTATATTAATTCCTTGATTTTTTCGAATAAAAATTGATGTTTTATTATGGACCCTCAGATACCATCAATTAATGCTAAGAAGAGTCTGCTTTACTTTTTATTTAAGTGGAAATGTCTAAAAACCTATAATTTTTAAATAGTCATCAAATTTTAGACATTTTAAACCTTAAAATTTTTTATAAATTTATAAGGCCTATTTTATTTTCAAACAATGGTATTGAGTTTATTTAAATTTTTTTTTCATAATTTCATGACCTACAAACACCAACTATGTCTTTAAATGACCACAAAACTGGTCTTAGTCTCTTACATTATTATATAGGTAGTTTTATCCTTGAATATATGTTATAGAAATAGATTCCATTCAATAATTTTTTTGAAATAAATATTAAATTTCCTTAGACCATTTATCCCAAAGAGAAACCAATACTCATTCTAGTGGTTTCTTAAAATATTAACATTAGACAACTATGGCCCTTTTTAGCTATGTAGACATATATGTACACTTTTGTAAAGAAATTGGCTTGTATAAATTATATATTTATTGTATTTTCCATTCAATAGTTGTGTGTGTGTGTGTGTGTGTGTGTGTGTGTGTGTGTGTGTGTGTGTGTGTGTGTGTGTGTGTGTGTGTGTGTGTGTGTGTGTGTGTGTGTGTGTGTGTGTGTGTGTGTGTGTGTGTGTGTGTGTGTGTGTGTGTGTGTGTGCGTATGGTTATAAACCATAATATTAAGTTTAGAATATAAAAAAAAGATCAACTAATTAGATTCTATACATTTTCTAAGTTTTTAATAAACATCTACATCAATGTCAATACATAGTCTGTTGTATCTCTCCCTACATGTATTATCCTAAAAATAACACTTAAAATAGTTTTTAAACACCTTCCTCCACCTTCTATAAATTTATTAAGAATCTCTACTGGTTATAAACAAAGATATGGCTCTTTTTGAGTCATAAACCTTATTTTAGGGTTTCTCGAGCTACATAAAAACTGAGAGCTTATTAGGTATTTTTCATTTAATTTTTGGCCATTTTGACCTTTAAAACACTTTTAAGAGATTGTTATAATACTTATTCAACATAAAAAATTCTCAATCTCAAATAATTCATTAGTTTACACGTGAAACAAATGACTACATTGATTGTTAATACACAAAAATAAAGATGTTTATATGTTTCAGTCATATCAAATTCAAATTAAGTATCACTACTAGTAAAATTGGATTAGACCCTCTTCAACAATATAATAACTAGATAAGAATAAAAAAATAAATCATCATATCACTTTTGGTTTCAACAATAACATGTTTCCATGTAATTAGAACATTGTCCATGCTTGCAGACTATCAACAAGAACCCTTTCCATGTCTTAGTATTCAAGATACACCTCTATATCACTAACATCACATATACCAAAAACTAAAACATGGAAACTAGTACCTTTTTATCCATATAATATGTCCTCAATACCAAACAAGTCCTCCTTTATTGAACATTTACACATTCATATTTACAAGGTGCATGCCTAATAGGCCTTCTACTCTTCTACTCTTGTACTTCATGTCCACTAACTTAATCTCCATCATTTATTATTATTTTATTTACTTTTATTTAAATCCTATCTTTGTGGTATAAAACTTATCACAGGCATAAGTTTGGTTTTCTTATAAACTAAGACCAAAATTCTCCAATTTTCTATTATCTCCAACTACCATATGGTTTCTCTATCTTCTTTCAATGTGAGACAACTTATAGATCATGATGAAATTAATTTAACACATACCTAAAGTGATTATGTATTTATAATATGATTATAGGACCATTTATCAAAGTTCATGACCTTAGAAATTGTCACAAGTCCTTACAAAGTTATTCAAATATTTAAATTTTATTTTTGGAGGGAAACTCCAAAACACCACCAATTGTCTTCTAGAACATACTTTAAGACAAGTTAATACCTTTTATTGACTCCTAAAGGACTCCCAATACTTTTATATCATGACCAAATACAATTTGAACATGTTTACATTGTGATGATAGTTCATGTCCTCATGCTCTTGCATTGGACTCCCCTAGTGGGAAAATATTTGATCTTTTGCCCAAATGAAATGTTCAATTATTCTTAGCATGCTTTAAATTTCTCAATTTATCTTTCATCTTGATCTAAATTTGTCTTCCTTACTATTTATTATTTAATTCTTCTTGATGTATGAGTCTATGTGACTTGATTTCCTCTTCATATTCTTTATTGAAGTCCAATAAAAAGGGCTCATATTTTTTCCCTCATATTCTTTTTTACCTATATATTAAAATACTAAATCATAGTTAATTATAAAATTTTAAGGTATGATTTATTATTCAATGATTATATTCAATTCATTCCTTTGATCTTGACTTAGTGCTAGTTTTTCCCTTCCTAGTTTATCATCTTTTTGACTTAGAATCTTTGACAATTCTAACTTAGCTTCTTTGATTTTTTCCTCATCCCCTATGAGGTCTAACTCTTGCATGATTTTATCCAAATCATTTCTTATTCTATATTATACTATATCATATATTGATCAAAAATAGTTTGTCTTCAACTTGTGCCAACTGAGACACCTCCTCTTGTTATAATTCAAGTTCCATAATAACTTCAATAGGTGTATCATCGTCATTATTTATTTCCATGATTCTATCTAATAACTCAATTAGTTCATTGTACAAAACAACTTAATCTTCTTGTAAATATGTATTCTCATCATAAAAATCAATGTTAGAAATAAAATTTTGATGTCCATTGAGCCTTTCTAAGTGCTCCTTCTTCATCACCAAGCATCTGTCCTTCCTTTGGATAGCATATATCCACTTATCCATGCATGTTCACTTGAGTTTATACACAAAAAAGTTGTTCATGATTATGTTTTTCCACCAATATATTGTATTATTTAGTATATTTTTTATTTTAAGCCCTCAAATTAGGATTCTCTTCCATTCATCTTCATACCTTCATACACATGAAAATAAAAAATTAGATTTAGAAACTTGAGGATTGTTTTCCTCCATCTTCTCCATCTTAGGTTGATTTGTTATCATCCTTAAATACCTTATTAAATTTAAAACTTCTTGTTGTATTTCCTTATTCTCATTGATCTTTCTGAGAGGACACTAAACAATCCTCTTGATTCTTATTAAAATATTTGTACTGACTCCTTTAAGACTTATTAAATATGTGTGAATATCAATATTATCTCAGTTATCTCTCTTTCCATGTCTATCTATTTATTCATAAATTATTCACTTACTTTCATATGGAAAATTTCCTTATCTAATCCCTTGATCCTCTCTCTCTCTCTCTCTCTCTCTCTCTCTCTCTCTCTCTCTCTCTCTCTCTCTCTCTCTCTCTCTCTCTCTCTCTCTCTCTCTCTCTCTCTCTCTCTCTCTCCTCTCTCTCTCTCTCTCTCTCTCTCTCTCTCTCTCTCTCTCTCTCTCTCCTCTCTCTCTCTCTCTCTTCTCTCCTCTCTGTCTCTCTCAGGAATTTTATTTCACCTTGCTCTCTTCTCATTACCTCACCTTACTTCTTCGTATTTCTTGTTTAGTCTTTTGGTATTACATCTAGTCCTTGCCTTCAAATTTTTTATCTCCTTAGAGATTATAATAGTTATATCTTCTTCAAACTCACTTGCTTGTATGGATTCCCACTCAGTTGATCTTACCTTTTAAAATTTCAAACAACCTTTTTGCCTCTCTATCCTTCAAGCTTATAAAACTTTATCACTATTTACTTGAAATCTACAACTTCATATAAATTAATTAGATTTTTAATATCTTTTTCTAAATCTTTGATACCAAAAATGATGATAATCTCAAAATTAATTGCACATATTTATGTATTGAAAGCTCATACCAATGTTATTTTTAGTAAATAACTCTATTTGATTCTTATCTAATATTGGGATTTCTTGATAACCTTATTTAATGGAAAATTATGAATCATTTTGATTTTTATTTCTTGGTATAAATCAAAAACTTCTTGTTTAACTTCTTAGTTTCAAATCAAGAATATTATGTACTCTTCACTCAGTCAAGTTCTAATATATATCAAGTATAGTATACCTTGACACTGATTTATATTTTCATTATAAAAAATTATGATTTATTAAACATTTGATAGGTTTAGGTCTGATTCTAAAACTTATATTCTAGGTTATCTCTTCAATATTGTTATTCTCAAGACAAATGAGATCGATCAGGATGGTCTCATAAACTTACTCACCTTATTATTGATCCTCATTGATGTCTTTATTCTCTTTTTCAAAGTTTTTTCCTCTATATATAGTTTTATTATTTTACAAATATATCAAATCAAATTTTATTTCTATAATTAAATCAACCTCTATGTGGTTCTCTATTTTTAAATAATACAAGAACTTTACTCAAACCTTCTCTTTTCTAAGACATCTACAGGCAAGATAGTGCATAGTCCTCCAAATTGGAGTGCTCAAGAGATTAATTACTTGAATTTTTTGATTCAAATTTTATCATTTATTTTGGAAACTAAAATAACATCAATTAATTCTTAGTAGAGTTTTATTACTTTTTAATTTAATTGG